>VZTN01013597.1:49490-84610 GCA_013400515.1 Erpornis zantholeuca | reverse complement strand
GGAAGCGGCGGAGCGCGGCCCCGGGGGCGGCCCAGCCTGCGGGGCGGCTCCAGGGCGTCCCGGGGAGCCGTGTGAGTTCTGGGGGCCCAGAGACAGCCCCGGGGCGTCCTGGGGGACTCCTGGGAATCCAGAGACAGCCCCACGGGTACCCAGAGGGCAGTCCCGGGGGTCCCGGCGACAGCCCCAGGTCCCAGTGAGGCAACCCCCGCACTAGCAGCACGCGTTCCCCAGGCTGGGGTCCTCCTCCAGCCAGGCCTGGCCGGCCTTCCCCCTGGGGGGCTGGGGACCACGGCCTCCACCATAACCCTGCACCCCCATGTCCATAGACAAGACACCCCGTGCCCTCAGGACTTTTTTAATGGTGTGACAGGGACTGTGGGGGAGACTGTGCTGCTGGCGCTCGGTGGTGGGGGATACCCGGCAGGCACTGTCTCCGCAGTGTCCTTCTCCTTGGGCGACATCCCAATGTCTGTGTCGATGGTGGTGTTGACTAGAACAATGGAGCCCTGCTCTGCCAGGACATCGCTGTCCTCCTCCGGGTAGTGGAAAGCCACAAAGAGCTGGTACAGGGATGTGCCCACGGCGGCCCCCAGCAGTGGTGCTACCAGTGGCACCCACCACCACCCATTGCCCCTGCTGAGGACGGGACAGGGTGGGCTGGGGATCATCCTTGCCATCCCCACCTCGCCCCCTTCCCTCTACGCACCTGAAGACCTCCGGGCCCCAACCTGCCACATAGGTGAAGAGCCGGGGCCCGATGTCCCGTGCAGGGTTCAGGGGGCAGCCACAGTTGGACCCCATGGAAGACTCAATGGAGAGCACCAACAGAGCCACGACCACTGGTTCCAGGCCCTTGGGGACACCCTTGTTGCGGGTGTCCATGATGCCCATGACACCCACCATCAGCACCCCTGTGCCGATCACCTGCAGGGACAAGGCAGCAGCTCAGCACTGCTGAGGGACTGGCACCATTGGAGGGGTTGGAGGGAACTGACAGTGGCACCCACCTGGTCCAAGAAGCCATTGCCAATGGAGACGTAGTCAGCTGGGTAGGTGGCGAAGATGGAGGCAGTTTCTCGGGGGCCAGAGACAGTAAGGGTCCCATTGCTGTAGTGCCAGATGGCATCTGGGGGACAGAAGCACAGCATGTCCATAAGCCTGACTTCTCAAGCATCACCGTGGGGTTCCCTTGCCCAATGCTGCTCCCCCATACCATAGTAGAGGATGTAAACAGCTCCAGCAGCTATGAAAGATGACAAGGTCTGCACAACTACAAAGATGGGAAACTTCCACCAGGGAAACTGCTCCATCAGGCACATGGCAAAGGAGAACGCCGGGTTCATGTGGGCCCCTGCAGTGGAGTAGGGAGAAGGTCTGGAAGTGGAGGGTCCTGAGGAACTCAGAGCCAGGGGATAGCAAGAGCTGGGACCCCTTCCTCTGTCTTACCAGAGATTCCCCCCGCTGTGTAGATGCCCACCATGACAGCCAAGGCACCTGCCAGGTAGCTGGTGAGGAGGTTCCCCTTTGTCTCAAAGCTGGTGATCTTCTGTGCAGCACTGGCCAGGGTGATTACCTGGAGAAGAGGGATGTAGCCCCACCTCAGCCCCAGTGGCCCTGTGCAGAGACCCTCCCACTGCTGGTAATGCAGGACAGCAAGGCGAGGGCTATGCTGGTGCCGCCCACATGGTTTTGTTCCCCAGTACTTGGACACCAGACAGGGACTGGTGGGGAGGTGGTTACTGCTGTCGCCATGTGGTTTTGATGACAAAGCAACCAACTTATAAGCAATTAAGTAAACTGCTTCTGTGGGGAGTCGGTGGGGAAGAGGTGCCACAACACAGCTCCGGGGACACCATTTGCCATTGTGGGATGCAGCCCAAATGCTAAGAACAGCACCAGAGCCCCAACCTTTGCCTGCTCTGAGGCAGGAGGTATCAAGGGACACACTGCCCAGCACCACACCCTGATTGCACCAGAGCCATGGCACAGGGTGGACCATGCTGTGGGAACAGGGTCCAAGTGGGAGGACAGGCAGTGCTGAGTTGCACATTTGAGTGTGGTGCGGCCCCAAACCCCTCCAGCCCCCAGGGGCAAGCAGTGGAGCCCTGGGACCCCTGGTACCTGCCACCACCCCCCCATCAGCCCTATCCCACCCACACGGCCCCCCATCAGCCCCAGCCCACCCGCATGCCCTGCTTACAATGAGTACGAAGGTGGAGAGCAGCTCAGCCAGGCATTCCTGCACCAGCTGATTCCGGATGTGGAGCAGCCCCCGGGTCCTTCTCAAGAAAGAAGTGGTGCCCATGGTGCCAGCCAGGAAGGGACAGTGGTAACAGCAGTGGCAGCAGAGAGAGTGGTGAAGGTGCCTCATTCACAGCAGATTTTATGAGCCCCGGAGCCGGGTGGGTGATAATGTGCAGACTTTAAACCAATCACAGCTGCACCAAGGGAGACGCCTGGCAGGGACCAGAGTCCTGTGTGGGGCCAGGGACACCTTGTGATGATGCTGAACCCCAGCAGGGCCAGGCCTGGTGGGAGCACCCTGATCCCTGAGTGGCCATGGGGAGCCAAGACCTCACTCAGGTGAGCAGGCACAGGTATTTCCTGGCCAGTAACCCCCTTTATCCCTGCCACATCCCTGCCCAAGCCACAGCTGCAGTCAACACTAATAAAGTGGTAGTAAAGTGTAATAAAGAGGCCCTGGAAAGGCCTCTGGGCTGGGCCAGGCCCTCAAGAATGGCCCAGGGGAGGCATTAACACAGCATCGGGCAGGGAAATGGGAGAGGGAGGTAAGAAGGGAGCAGTGCAGGCACAGGAGCCTAGCAACTACCTGCAACCCCGAGGCAGCCCCCCCAGAGATGTCCTGGTGGCCAGGGGGAATCCGCTTCCAAACCCATGAGATTCCAGTGTGAAGAAGTGTGACAGGTCACTGTTTAGCATAAATAGACTTTATTGCTCTGTACACACACACACAGTTGGCCCCTACAGGGGTTCCTGTGGCTCCGCAGCACTGCAGAAGGTAAGCAGCCTCCAGCCCAGGCACCACTTCCCAGCAGGATCTGACCCATCTACAAGAAAAACAGGTGGTGAGAAGAGGCTGCTGCCCACTGCCTGCTCTGACAAGCCCTGGCAAGCCCGGGGTGCCCCCAGCCTGCACCTGTCACACATATGGGCTGCTCAGTCAGGACTGGGCACAGCTACCAGCTCGAGAACCAGCGTCGGAAGAAGCTGCCCAGGGCAGACGAGGGGTCGCTCAGGTTGGGAGCACGAAGCTCATCTTGCTGCGGCCATGTGCCAGCAAACTGTGCCAGCTCTCCTGGGAGGGCAGGGAGAACTCCCTCAGTGGAGCCCCTGTCCACTCCTTGCGTCCTCCCCAGAGCCCCACTCACGATCATCCATGTTGACCACGTCCTCCCGGTAGTCCTTGTTCTGCCCATCCTCCTTGGTGGTGGTGATGAAGGCCTGGTCCCCCCTCCGGCGCGTCACTGTTGTCTCCCGGCGGCCCTGGCTGTCCTGCACAGTGCGGCGCTCCTCGACCGCCTGAGCAGAGTGCCAAGCCCTAAGAGACTCCCTGGCCACAGGGACGGTGTCCCCGGGTCTCCCACAGCCCTGCTGCACCTGCAGGGACACTCACCCCATCAGGGAGAGTCACTTTGGTGACAGAGACGCTCTGGAAGTAAGAGTGGGACTTGGGCTCGTTGGGTCTCAGGATGGTCCCCAGCCCCACGGAGGAGACCTGGGAGTCCAGGTCTAGAGAGAGATGTGAGATGGTGGCCACAGCATGGGGACATGCCCCAGAGGTTGTGGCAGCACAGGTGGAGCAGGGAGGGCAGAGACCCCCCCAGCCCCGGCCCCCACCACCCACCTTGGTCTTCCTTGAGGCCAGGAGGAGTCCGGTGAGCATCTTCCAGCTGCAAGACAAAGCCACGTAGCACTGACGCCAGTGCCGGGAGGCAAAGCGCGACACTGGGCCAACAGTGCGACAGCACCGAGCTGGCTACCGCTGCTGAGCCTGCGGGAGGCAGACCCCGCACCCCTCACCCACCCCTAAGAAGGGTCTCCACGGCCGAACCACATCGCCGCCCCCCCCGGAGCTCCCCGGGGCCGCGCTGGCCGGGGGGCTCTCCGGCTGCTTCAGCATCGAGTCCCGCAGCGGTCGCCCTGCGCTGCCTTCATCGGGACCGGGCAGGGCAGGCCCTGGGCAGCAGAAGGGGGTCGGTCAGGCCGAGGGGCTCTGAGCGGCCCCAAGAGTCTCGCTCAGCCCTTCCCGTACCCACCGAAAGGCTGCTGGGCGTCGGCCCAGAACCCCCCAAAGACGCCTAGGAGCTCGCCCATGTCCCGGAACAGCTCCTCGAAGGCGCCGCGGGATGAGCCAGGGCTGAATCCGAAGCCGAAGTCCTGGGGGGGCTGCGTCATGGACGGGCCGCCATCATCCTCCTCCTCCTCCTCGTCCCACGCCGCGCCGCCGAACAGCGGGTCCCGGGGTCTGCGGGACCGCGGCACTGAGATACCGGGACAGCCCGAAGCAACCAGGGGCGGGCCGGGGCCGACGGGGCAACGGGGGGGGCTGGGGGGTTGAAAGAGGGACGGGATCTGTGCGGACGGGGCCGGGCGGGGTCCCGGNCCCCGCACGGGCCGCAGCCCTCCCCATCTGACCGCCCCAGGCCCAGGGCCCCTTGCCCGGTTGCACAAGCTAGCCCGGGGGGTGTGTCCCGGGAGCCGCCGGGGGTGCGGGTGGTGCCGGGACGGAGGGCTGGCGGCTAGCGGGGCCCAGCCAGCAGCAGCCGGGGCTCCTGCAGCCCTTCTCTGCTCCCCAGCTCAGCTCCCCGCGTCCATCTCAGCCCTGCCGCTCTCCCACCAGGCCCACACAGTAGTACGGGAGGGCTCCAGCTTTGCCCCCCACCGCGGCAGGGACTCCACGAAGCCGCAGCCCCCGAGGAGGCTGGCGGAGCACAGGGCCGAGGGCAGGCCCTGCCTCCTGCCGGCCCCGCGGGCCACTGCCTGCCCCTGCGCCTGTGACCACCGCCCGTGACTGTCCCCATGACCTCGTGGGGAGGAGGGGGCTGGGGAGCAAGCTCCCTCAACCTCCAGAAGGAGGACCAGCAGCAATAGAGGGGTGGGGACGAAAGGCAGAAATGAAGGGTGAGTGTCTCAGAGAAGGGAGGGCTAGACAATGGCATTATCCGTGTGCTGGCATCCTGCTCCCCAGTGCTCCAGCTGGGAAAAGGAAAAATCCACAAAAGGAGGGGACAAAAACATCAGCAATAAGCTGGGGAGGGGTGGGGGAAGCGCTGCCCCCACTGCCCAGGGCCTCCCACCCCCTGCACCAAAAATAGGGAACGAGGCTGAGAAGGTGGAAAAAATACACACATCACTTTGTGATCTTTATTCTCTTCAGTAAATCCCCACTTGGGGCTGCAGCTGAAGGGATCAGGTGGAACTGAAAAATACAAGATCTGGACTGCATAGAAAAAAAAAACCAAAAAAAACCCCAATAAACCAAACCAAAACAAACAAAAGAAACCCCACAAAACAAACCAAACCAAACAAACAAAAAACCCCAAAACAAAAGAAAACAAACGAACAAAAAAAAAACCAAA
Source organism: Erpornis zantholeuca (assembly GCA_013400515.1). NCBI lineage: Eukaryota > Metazoa > Chordata > Aves > Passeriformes > Timaliidae > Erpornis > Erpornis zantholeuca. Next base: position 79,010 of record VZTN01013597.1, on the reverse strand, counting down.
AAAACAACCAAACTAAAAGCCCCCCCCCAAAAAAAAAGGAAAAAAGAAAAGAAAAAATCCCCAACCCAAAAGCAGAAGATACTTACAGCGTGCAAGCAGGGCAGGACCTGCACTCTGGGCCCATGAGGATGGAGGGACATAGATGGAGAACATAAAATACTGGGGGGGGGGCCCTTGGCAGGGGAGGGAGAAATGAGAGAACTAGAGGACAGCATGGGGTTTTTGTTTTTATATACAAGACACATTTATCCATTAAATTTAGAACACGGTACAAAAAAAACACTTCAACTAATTAATCTTACAATGCTGCTCATATCAATTACTGGTCTTAATCCTAATAATAAGGGGGTTTGCTGTAGGCGACTCGCAGCTTCCACTCCTTTGGATCTGAGAGGTTCTGGGGCAGCAGGATGGGAGAGGGGATAGAAAGGAGTAAAAACCAAAAAAGGCCCCTACGGCAAACGGTTCAGATCTGAATGCAGAGAGAGAGAAAAAAAAAAGGAAAAGAAAAAAGAAAAAATACAAATTCTATATTACATACAACAGGAAAGTGGCTGAAGACAGACAACGCAGAGGTGCCTGCAGCCTGCCCTGCGGGGCCCTGCCGGGGCTGGGGGCCCGGGCGCTCCCCACCACAGGGCTCTCTCCTCCCTGGGATCCTTCGTCATCATCGGGGTCGCTAGGATTCTCTTCCGGAAGCAAGTGGTGGCAAGGGGGCCAGGCCTCAGTTGGCTCCCCAGCTGTAGCTGTTGTAGGCAGACTTGTTGGCCTGGGATTTCTGGGGGATGGAGCTGCCTTGGCTGCGCTGCCCGGAGCCGCTCTGCGGGAAAGGACAGAAGGAGAAGCGGGTGGTGAGTGCAGGGGAACCACCCCCAGCCTACTCCACAGGGCAACGCTGGCACGCCTCGGCCCTAGAAGACACTGGACGACAGCTCCTCGGCAGCCGCTGATCCACCTCGGCCCAGCTGAGCTCCCTGGCACCGGGGCAGGGGCTGCCCCCAGCACCCTCCCTCGGCTCCGCACCTTCCTCCAGGCCAGCAGCACACAGGGCCACGGGCAGCTCGTGCTGGCCGCTGAGCAGCAGGGAGGGGGGAGACGGGGAAGGGTCGGTGCAGGTTGTGTCTGCGCGCGGGTGTGTGTGTGTGCACATACTGACTGAGGGCCTCTCTCCTCGCCTCGCGGGGCCATGGGGGAGAAGGAAGGGGCTATGTGATCCTGGGGAGCCTTAGGGGCGGGGGCAGACCCCAGGGCAAGTGCAATGCATTTTCAGAGAGTTCATTACCTGATCTTCCTGCTGGCGTTGGCAGCACAGTATCATCTGCAAATATGGAAGCTGTTGCAGTACCAGGATATGTAAAATAAAGGGACAAACTATGACAATAGAAATCCATGGTTAGACCTGAAAGCTCCTGCAGGGGCGTGGCTATGGCGAGTAACCCCTTTGGTGCTGGCCTGCAGAGCTGCCCCTCTGAGGATGGGGGAGGTCGGGGTGCCCCAGATGTGTCTGCATGAGGGGGCACTACCTGGCCATACCTGGTGCAGCCCAGCAGCAGGGGGGTTGTGCCGAGTACCCACCCTGGCAGAGTACACCCCAGGCCTTCCTTCTCACCTCGCCCTCTTACCGGCCCTGTGTGTATGTGCAGGTGTGAGCATGTGCATGTCACTGCGTGTGTCCGCTGCGGAGCATGAAGGAGGCAGGTAGGGAGGGAGGGACCGGGGGAGAAAAGGGGGAGCAAGAGCCCTAGGAGATACCCCAGCAAGGGGCTGAGGCGCCAGGGGCATTGCTTACCTGCCCGTCCTGCTGCAGGTGGTGGTGGAGGATCTGCGAGTGAGGCTGCTGATGCGGGGTCAGGATGTGCATGAAGGGGGTGGGGGGGTATGCCGCCGCCGTTGCAGGGTTGATGGGGCCGCCGCTGCCCAGCGCCGAAGGCAGGTTGAAGGAGGCTGCTGGGGTTCCAGTGTGAAATCCCTGCTTCTCGAAGGATTGCTAAGAAGGAGATGCCAACAGCAGAATAAGGGCTGGGAGCCAGGCTGGCAGTGTGCCCCTCCCCATCTCTACACATCACAGGCCCAGAGTCAGCATGTGGTACAGAGAAAGGATAGAGTCTCTTCCTATGGCTCTTTCTGGGCTTGGAATTGATCTAACCTGGGAAAGGTCAAGCATTTCCCTTGTCTCTGGCTGACTGATCCAAGGGGAAGAGATCTCATTGCCCAGGGAGGCTCTCTCAGAGCTTGGCTTCTCTTCCCCAGCAATGCACTCCTCCCCACTCACAGACACTAACCTGAGTTTTGGAGTAGACAGAGCCCGAGATGTCTGGCACGCCTGTATTACTGGATGTCACGGATACTCCTGGGGAGAAGGGAGAGGTGGATGTTAGGCAGCAGCCACTGGGCCAGCTCTCTGGTGGAGAGCTCCAGTGGTTGGAGCCCTGGCATAACCACATGCAAAGCACCCATATGAGTACAAGTTATTTTGATCTGGACACACACTGTTTCAAAATGCCTCCAGAAACCATCTGAAGAGCTGGCTACCACCCAGAGAAACACATGGAAAACATCATGTCTGAGGAGAGCTGGGGAACACAGTGGACAGACAGGGAAAAAACCCACAGCATGTGGCACAGCAGCAAGAACAGCCCAAAAGTTCCTCAGGTGTAAAACAGGCAACTGCACGGAAAGGCAACTCAGCTGTGGGCTGGGATGGCTGGTGCAGTGACTGACAACACAAGCCCCACGGGATGTTGGCTGCCTGTAACAGAGGGTGGCCCAGAGGACACCTCAGCCATCATTTAATGCCTGGAAAAAGTGCTGAAATGAAAGCATTTTTGAAGGACTCAGCACCTGGTACAAAGCTGAAATACCTTTGCAAGGAAAAAGTAGTATCTTGAACGTCTCTAATGCAGTGAAAAAAGGGACAAGAGGAATGTAAAGGCTGGAAGAGGGAGCCAAATGCAGCCCCACATAAGTCAGTCAGGCACCAATCAAGTATCAAGACAGGTGGCAGGTCCATGACCTTCCTGCATCTTTGAATCAAGGACACTTCCCTAGAAAGTGTTTGCCAAGCACTGGGGGGAAACAAGTTCAAATCCAGAATGGTTGCTGTTCTGTTAATCACATTAGGCAGTTAAAAAAACAAAATACACCAAACAATTCAGCAGCTTAAGCTTCTGATAGGGGTCCAAGGGCCCAGACAGCTGACTGTGGGGCACAGAGGAGGGCATGAAGTGATCTATAACTCCCAAATCTGCTCCAGAACTGGATGCAGAACAATCCTGGGCCTTTCTAAGGATAATCAAACTACTTGGGAGTGGCACCCCTGGCATTTTTCTCGATTACTGCTGTAAGATAGCAGTCCTTATCATGGCCAGTAAGACTGGGAGGAAGCCCTGCTGCTGTGGAAGGTGCTCTTGTGGGTCTCTTACCAGTACTGTACCCATGAGAGCCATAGCCACTGGGCTGCTGGAAAGGGGTTGCTGATGCGTTGACGCTGACATTCACACCATGCTGCTTGGAAGAGGTAGGAGCAACCTACAGAACAGAGAGGAACAGAGTGAGGAGAAGCTTTGCTGTGCCACCCTTCTGTCCAAATCCCACTCCTTGCCTCTGGGAAACTCACAGGGAACACGGCGGGCCCATACTGGAAAGTGCTGGGGAGCCCTGGTACCCCTGTGTAGTATGGCAGACTGGTGTAACTGTAGCCAGGAGGCAGAGCCGGGTTCAGGAACGTCTGCTGCGTGGTGTGGTGAGTTTGGGTCTGGCTCTGCTGAGGCTGTGCCAGAGTCGTTGCAGGAGCAGGGGAAGAGGCATCACCTCGGCCAAATTTTGTTAAGTCACCTGAAATAGAGGAGGCGAAAGGAGAGTGAAGAGCAGATGCTAGATCCTGGCCTGTTCCAACTCAGCCCAAAGGTGACCCAGTCTTTTGATAAGCAGTGACTTCACCTCCCCCCCCCACCTCCTGCCACTGCCAAAGACTGTGGCCCTTAGGAGCCCTCTGACCTTTGTACACTGATAAGGCAAAGCTGTTAATTGCTCCTTGGCCCTAACAGGACTACAGAGGCAAAGGGAAGCCACAGTAGCTAAGCCCACAGTCTGGCACTGGATAAACCTGCCAGCAGAGCCTGACGCTAGAGCTGTCCCTCATCCCTCTCTCTGCACCAGCAGCAGGACTGAACACAACCCAGATCCTTCCCTGGGCAATGAAGGGCTTGGCTGCAGGGCTGGTGGAAGCTCCCTGTGCTGATCTGGATGAGCAGCTGCTTGGCTCTTCCATGAAAACACTTTTCAATTCATAACTCACATAGTGCCATGCTCTGAGCTTGGCATTTCAGCCTCAGATGGGCAAAAGGACTGCCACACAAACCATCTCCTGCCAAATTTGAGGAGAAGTGGTGCTGGAAAATAAGCAAACCTCAAAGTGCAACGATTCCTAAAACATGTGAAAGATCAGCACAGTCACTACCCACTGCAGATTGGCAGTGCATGAATGCACTTACCAAGGTCAGTGAGAGATCATGCACCCACTGGGAGCTTGGGTTGTGTTTGACAGGCCCCAAATTTCTCACCTGCTTTCTCTATGAGACTGTCCCATAGAAAAAAAAGTAATTTCTCCATTGTGTTTCTTTGTATTTTTAATCAAAGTACTTGAGAAGCACTGCTTACCACCTGCCTCACAAGCAGTCCCCCAGTTGCAGTCCTTGCAGTATCTTTCAGCCCTTCCTTGCTCCCTTTCCAACTGCCCCATTAACTCCTACTCTGCCCACCTCTTCCCAGTATCAGACGTTGACACAACCAGATGCCCAAAGGGAAGGCAAGAATTTAGCTATGAGAAGCATGCTCCAAACCAAAGGCAATGCAGGAGGCACAGTGCAGGTGCAGCTGTAGCTCCAGTGGACACTTCTCACTAGTAGAAGCAGCACAAACCCTGAGGGAATGGGAATCAGGAGAGTCTTTTTCCCTACCAGAGTATGGATTGCTGCTCAGGCTGCCATCTCTTCCAGTCAGTGGTGTGGTAGGTGTAGGGAATGGGATGCTGTAGTAATCCTGATGAATAAGAACAAAAGAAGACATTTTATCAGCTCTGTCTGAAGTACGAAGCAGTATCTTTTGGGACAGAGGAATTTCTGTAGTGCAGCTGCAAGATATGTCTGAGTATTGCAGTTCAACCAGCCACATCCAGGCTGATCATAACCTACAGTACCCCCACGTTTTTGTAGCATGTACCATCCCCCTCATCTGGCTATTAGAAGAACCAGATAAGGTCTACTGGTATGCAGTCCTTAAACTGCCTGGACTTTCTCCCCCTGCTTCACAAGAAAATGGACACATCCTATTGGTAAATAAAGCCCATTAGGTATTTAGTCATTGGCTCTGTCATGGATCAGAGGGTGAATCCCGGTAACAGCCCCACTGGTATAACTCACACTCCCTGGGCTCCACGAGGAATGAGTAACTCATGCTCCCAACTCCCCACATGCCAAGGAGCAACTCATTAACTCCTCACTGCTGCTATGGAGAGGTGCATGCACTCAGCACCTCATTTTGCCAGCTCTTCGGGACCGCCCACAGCTGACTTATCTCTACCCAAGCAGCACCAGTGGAAGTGGCATGTCCCTGCCACTCTGCAGTACTCACCAATGGGAATCTCGTCTGGAGCATTTGCAAGTCATCATATCCGTACACCTGTGGCTAGAAAAAGAGCCAGAGATGACTTGAGGGACATGGACTAGATAAAGACACCAAATTTTAGATGAAACATTTAGATGTGAGAGAAAACCAGAAGTAGCTGGTCAACAGCAACATGAGCCACCAGGTGCAGGCAGCCAGAGTCTACACAGGTCGTTGCTGCCAAAGTTTGTGTGAGTTGCTCAAAGCAAAGTGCTCCAGACCACAAAGCCAGCCAAGAGTTTTTCTCTGGAAATCACCCCAAGACTGAAATCTGTCCTCACCTTCAGGAGAGGATGTGACACACACCCCTAGACTTTGTGGCTGTTGATACCCTTGCCCTGACTATTTGCCCTTTGTCACACCACGTTTCTAACACAGCTCTGTGCTTCCACACACTCTGCTCTGCCCAGTGGCTGCTGCTCCTCAAAGGCTGGAGAGGCTGCAGAGAACAGGCACACAGATTCTGCTCTGGGGTGATCACAACACACATTTACCCCCGTGGGCGCATGGATATCATCGAAAAAGCAGGTCCAAACTCCACCTGTCCAAGGCAGCCCTGCTGGGCAATGTCACAGTTTTTGGTTCTCTACTATGCTACATTCCTGCCTGCTGCACAGGGAGATGGGAGGGACCTGGTGGCATGACACCACTGCAAAGTTCCACTCACCGGATAGGCATGTAGCAACCCTGGAGCCATGATGTATGGATTAGGCAACAACGGTGGGACCCCAGGAGGGAGATTGGGAGGGGCTTTTCCTGAAAAAGGAAAAGAAAAGGAAAAACACAGTGAAGCAAACAGCAGAAGCTCACTCTCTTAGCCCTCTCCCACCCTCTTTCAGGTACTCCTTCAGTACAGCAGTACCCAGGAAAGTACCTGACGTGGTTGCAACAGAGCTGCGAGTTGAGGCCGTCACTGTGGAGTTGCTGCTGAGGCTGAGGCCCAAGCTGCTGACACTGCTGAGGCTGGATGAAACGCTGACAACCGGTGGGGCAGCTGACACCGTGCTGGAGGAGGTGGAGAAAGTACTAGCAGAAGAATGGAGGCTTGCTTCACTTTCCACACTTGTGTGCTAGGGAAGGAAGGGAGGAGAGTCAGGGGACCTGGCGGATGGAACCAAGTGCACAGGTACTACAGGACACTCTCTACGCAGAACATTGTGAAGCTCTGGCTGCATCTGGACATTTTTGCAGTGAACCTGGCTTAAGTCCAAAGTACTGACAGCAGCCAACCCCTAATGCTTACAAGCCTCTTTTGTGGTTACATCCCAACACATCTGTCTAATGAGGGGAGCAGGCCTTGACACCACATTTGCAGCAGGGAGATTTATTCTGCTGCGAAGCTGATACCCAGGAACTGTACTGCAAGAGCTCCAGCACAGAGGTTTGGTTACACTGCATCAACTACCAGTTTGCTCTGTCATATGGCTGTGACACTGCAGCACCTTCAAGGGCTACTAGAGGCTCAAAAGAAGATGCTGCTCAGTCAGAAACAGGCAGAGTATCAACAGCCTTGAGCCAGAGATGCACAGAGAATGTTCTGACATAGCACCCTGTCCTGTCTCTCCACACAGCATCCAAACTCCAGCAGGACAGCCAGCAGCCTGGCAGCTCCTGTCACAACTGCAGCCCCAAGGTCAGGCACCCCAGCAGACCCTGCCAAGCCAAGCAGAAACAGGGCACACAGTGTGAGAGCATACCCAGACTCACCAGAAGAGTTGAAGTTGATGTTCGCCCAGAGGATGTAGATGAGGACAGACTGTTCTGCTGGGTGGGTAATGCACTGCAGGAAGAGAAATAAAAGGTTGTCACACCAAGGTGAGAGAGTCAACATTTGGTGCCACCATCCCATTTCCCATCTGCTCAAATGGGATGAGTCATCTTAGTCTTCCTCATTGCATGAGACAGGCTCTGATAGAGATTCCAGATCCTAGTCCTGCTTCTTCAGAAATCCCCCCGCCCACTCACCTGCTGAGCTGGGCAGTGGTCGTACTGGGGAGCTCCTCACTGTGGCTCAGGCTGCTCAGAGCTGTTGAGTGTTGGCTGGCTGTTGTCAGCAAGGACGATGCAGACACCCCATCGTTGAGAGGTGCAATACTGGGAGCAGAGGGGGAATCAGATTTCACTGCAGGGCCTGTAGCACCTGAGAAAAAAAGCTCTGGGTTAAGGGCAGCTACTGGCAATTTCCAGAGGGTGACACAAGGGCAAGGATCAGCAAGTGCTCAGCTAGAGGATCTGGGAGATCTGAGGCTTCCCTCACAGCTGCCGACCAGTTATACACTTGTGATTATGTTCTATGTCTCACTTTACCCCAACACTACCATTTGCTCTGCAAAGAGCTTCAAGACCTACAGATGAGGTGCCTTCCACACTCAAAACAGAATAAATTGCTATCATGGGTGACCCTTCAAGGATCCATCAGCAGAAAGCTGAATGTTTTGAGGCAAGCAAATAATCTGAGTGCCAGCAATTAGTCCAGCAAGGAAAGTAATTGATATCAGCACAGATAAAGCTTCTCATTCAAAGCAGAGAACATGAGCAGAACAGGAGATGCAGGACACCTGCTGTACTGGCAAGACTCTTACCTTCAACAGCCTGTGTGGTTTGTAATGGCGTGGGTTGTACAGAACTGAAACCATTCTGAGGAAGAAGAGAAAAAGAGTACTGGGCATTATAGCTGTGCATTTCCAGAGGCAGAGCAAATGTCACCTCTCTCCCACCCTCCCTCTGCAGTTATGAAAAGGTCCTGCCACCAACATGTGTCACCAGACTGTGTTGGGGTCAGTCCCAAGCCATGGGAGCTTGGTCAGTGCCAATCCCATGCCAGCATGGTCCCCAAGTGTATATTAGAGAAATCAGTGCAAGAAGTTTCTCTGCTGCTGGTAGTTAGACTGTCTCAACATTCTCAATCCAAGTTCATTAGCCAAACCTGATGTTACTGAACTGGTGTGCAGCATGCAAGAACCAAATCCTTAAGAAAAAACAAAATTCTTTGTCTGCACACCCCTCTCTAGCAGGGTAACTGTGTGTGACACAACACATGCCCTGCAATCAACTTGACTGCTGTTAACCCCAGTGGCCCAGGTCCAGGCACAAAACACAGCTGGGGGCAGCCAGAAGAGAGCTCTCATGAGAGCCCACAACCCACACAGTGAGGCTAGAGGATCAGGGAACCATTTGATAAGCCACTCAGCTTCCTGAGACACTTCACACATGAGGCTCACTCAGCACAATGGGTGAGCAAAGCTGTTCTCTTACCTTAGCCTGGGTCAGATCTTTCTGGGGCGAGGAGGAGATAGAATTTGGGTATCGCCTCGTCTGGGTGGATCTCTGTTCGTACAGTGGTCCCTGAGCACTGTTCTGGGAGGTAAATGTTGCTGTCTGTATTGTGCCACTCTGGTAACCAGACTCCTGGCTTTGATTGGACGAAATTGTGGATGAAGATTCACTACAAATGGAAAAAAAAAAAAAAACCCTGGTTCCTCCATTTTCCTCCAAAACAGCCCTGCTGTAAGCTGCTGACTCAGACTGGGCTCTTCGCTTCAAATGCTCAAGACAAAAAGCCCCAAGCATCAGTATAAAGGCACCACATGAAGCAGCCATGCCAAGAAACATGCCCAGAGAGCAGGGCTAGCCCAGCCGTGGACTTCCAGCTGCAGCCTTGCCTCACACGCTGCTGTTGCCTTAGGCAACACTTCATGAGCTGCCACCACTCAGGTCCCAGCACTCAAGGGACTGGCCAGTTACTAAGGGCCAGCCCAACAGAAGACCAACGCTTTGCTTTGACAAAGCGCCATTACTGCAGATACACCTACCCCACTCTGTCCCAGTTTGCCAGGCAAAAAGAAGGACAAGGCACTCAGAATCTGTTCACCAGAGAGATGGAGCAGTTGTGCTGGGGATTCCCCTCCCGTGTTTCCAACAACACAGTTTAAGGGCAGCAGGAAAACTGCTTTCTGTGCAAGTACCACAAACCAAAGAGGCACAGAGCAGCCCGATGAGTCTGCTGGCAACTTGTGCTTTGCTGTTGCATACATTGTCCCCCCTTTGAGACCAAAGCATAGTCAGAAAGGGTCTACTAGTATGCAGGACAACTCAAGTCCAGAGGACCAGCAACCTTCCACAGCTGCCTGCTTGGATTATTATGTTCCTGGTCCTCACCTGGCTGAGCTGGTGTAGAGGCTGCTCTGAGACTGGCTAACGGCAGCACTGGTTGTGGGCGTCGATTCATACTCAGCAAGAACAGGCTCTGAACCAAACTGCAACGCCCCAAACTGCAGGTTTAGCCCTGAGATATCCGACGAGCCAGGCATTTCCACCGCCAGTGCAGGAATCTGCAAGGGAGGGAGGAACGACAGAACGGGTCAATCATTCCCAGTGATTAACCCAGAAAATGACTTTAGTACTCATGTTTCCCAGCACACAATGGCAGTTAAATGCTTGCAGCCTTTGAATTACACTGTTCAACCCAGGTGGCATGCAACTCCATCACCCCCACAAACACCCAGTGCTAACAGCAGGAAGGTCAAGCCCAGACCTTCCCTCAGCAGCCCAAATGGATGTTGCTGCAGCTCTAACACAATCCAATGCCTCCTTCCCCACCATTGGTCTGCACCTTTGATGTTAATGATGCTTTTTTCTTTTGCTGCTTGAGCTTCTGCTGTGCTGGCTGGGGACTTGAGGACTGGTTGTCCGAGGACCCTGGGGACATCTGGGGAACAGGATTGGTTTTGCTGGGCAGTGGTGAGGATGGGGGTGCCGGCGTGGTTGTGGAGGCAGTCACCACAGGCTGTTTCTCCTGCATGAACACTTCTATCATGGTTGAAGTTGATGTGAAGCCTTGACGCTTGGTGAAGGGACTATGCACGGAAGAATCTGTTGGGTTCTTCAGATCTATGGGACAAGCCAGAGATGAGTTAGAAGGGTTTGCTTCCTTAAAAATAAATTAAGTTCTGACACTTATCAAGAAAAATAAACCCTTTTCCTCTATGTTTCATCCTGAAGTCTTCAGGAGAAGAGAGAGAGAGAACTTCAGCATCTCTGCTCCCAGCCTCATGCTCTCACCACCATCAATGCCAAGCCTTTTTAAGCCCTTCTTCCCTCAGCTTCTTCTACCATCTCTATAGGACAAAGCCTGCTTGCATGGCAGAAGTCCTCCATTCTCCAGGAAACGCTGGACTATAGTGTGTGGAGACACTGCATGTCAGAGTCCTGCAGGCCACTTCCTTCTCTCCTCCATTAACATTCCAGCATCCCACTGCCTCCTCTTTCCCCTGCAGGGACTAGGTTATCTCCAAGCAACATCACTGCTTGTGGCTGCCTGTCCTCAGGTATTTGCACCACCTTCCTCCTCTGACTAAGCCTTTCCACAGTTTATTCAAAACCAACTCCTATTCTCTGTGACTCTCCTCTGAGGCTTCTTGTCTGAGAAGATCAGAAGCTGCCAATATTGACTGTCACTAGGACAGGGCTCAGTTTTTCTTCAGCTTAGATTTGAACCAGAGACAAGATTTGAACTAGAGCAATTTCCCTATAACAAGCACAAGCTGAAGGAAACGACACTAGCACTCAACCACAGCAAAACTCAGCTTCTCATCTGAAAAGAGCCTCTCAATCCTTGTTTATTCCCTCATGCCAGTCCAGAAATAGAGTTACTTCTTGGCATTTAACAGCAAATCCCCTTAAAGTTCCCTTAAAAGATAATATGAGTTCAGTAGGGAGAGGAGACTGACAAGTTTGTCTATGGGAGTTATTCTCCAGAGATGCCCTTTCAGACCTTTTTCTGGCACAACTTTACACCAGAAAGTAGTACTACACACTCTGAGAGGCTCAGGAACATCAGATCCCCAGACCTGAAAAGGTCTGGAATGACAGATTCCACTGTTTCAAGTATAAGGACAGTGAGAGACTCACACACACTCTTGCATTTTAGTCTCACCCACGGCTCTTTTAATTTTTTTCAGCTCAGCTAAATTGGTTGTGAACAGACCCTCTGCTGAATCCCTCCCACTGCTGCTCATCACTGCCTCTGCAGCTCTGGGGGAACACATTCCCTCCCCTCTGGGGAGCCGCGCTGCTTTTTCTTACCGTACTGCACCAGAGATGAGGTCTGCGTGGTGGATCCCATGTCCCAGGAAGCAGCAGTGGTGCTCCCAGCAGGCTGGGTGTGCTGAGCTGCCAGCTGAGCCAGTGCCTGGGCTGTCTTGAACTGCTCCAGGAACTGCGACCCAGTAGTACTGCTGCCTTTGGCCTCCCCGACATCTCCAAACCCTTTCCCCAACATGCTCACCTGCAATTTCAGCAAGGAGATAAAGTCAACGTCTTCCATGGCTTGGAACTTGGCTCAGAGGACAGGTACCTCTCTTAACATAAGCCCAAACATATTGTACCCTGCTGCTTCTCACTGGATGCCTCAGCTTAACACCCTTGAGCTCCAAACGCACATATACTGCTGGCAGGAAGGGCTCACGTTTCCTTCCCAGCCTCCACTGTGTGTGAACACAGGCATGCTCATCTCTTACCCAACCCATGCCATGGTACAGTGTCACAGAGGGTTACAAAGGAAGTTAACAGACAAGATCTTAAAAAATGTACTAAATTATTCTCATGCATTCAGTTACACTAAAAGAGAAACACCAGGAGATCTTGGCTTTATAGTTAATGCAGTTCTGAAAATCTTTCCTCAACTATCTCACCATTAAATAAACAATTTTTATTTCTTTTTGCTAAAGTTACACAAAACAGCATCTGCCCAGGTCTATGCACATCCCTGACTCCAACTCAATGTCTCCTTCCTTCTGTCAGCGGATGCCAGCATTCCATACCACACCAGTTACCAACCAGTTCTGCTCCTCAAATTGCTGGAATTGCAAGCCCTGGACCAAAAGAGCTTTTCCTTTCCTTTAAGCAGGAAAGGAGCATGTGTTGCAAATCCGACAAGGGCAGCAGGGGACGAATTATCCCAACTATTTCAAATTAAGTAATGAACTTCAGGCCACTGCTTTTAAAGCAGACTAGCAAATTATTTGACTCCACCAGCCCCAAGCAGGGAGCAAATCTCAGGACTGTATTTCCTGTATTACCCAAACAGACAGAACAACAGGGGATAGGCAACCTCAGCTGAACACCCACTGGCAGAGACCAGTGTTTCCTTACCATGCTGTGGTGAGAGAAGGAGTTTCCAGAGGCAGGCTGGGATAGAGCACTCTGCTTAGAATTGCTGAACACCAGTGGCTGCGCCAGGGAAGGAGTCTGGGATGACTCCATGTTTGTTGACTCATTCTCCATGGAAGAGGGTGTCTTTCCCAGCAGGACTGCAAGATCAATTCTGGGTAGACAAAGACCCACTGAGGTTACCAGAGTGTCCTGCTTCCATTAGAACAGTATTCCCCCTCCAGCCTCACAGCTTTTACTCAATACTTTACAAACTGAAGGACTCTGCAGAACATTAATTCACAACTGCCAGTAGCAACCTCAAAAAGACAGACCGACCAAGCAAGACCCTGCATGGCCTTTGATTTTAACACAGCAAAATGCCCCCAACCCTGAAGAACCAGCAATAGAGCCTAGGAAAATTCTAATCCAGGATCAGGACCCAAAAACTCCTAAATCAACCATTCCATTTAAATCCACCTCATCTCATCTCATTCAGAGTGCTGCATCTTAGCTAGCTATTAAGGTTTAGTTGAAGACAGCAAATTGCTCTAAGACCCAGGTAAACAGCATGACCATGGGCTCTCACCTTTGTCCAGCTGTGATTGTCACATTCTCGGCAGGCAGAGGCACTGAAGACACATTGGAGGCCGTGAAGATCTTTGTCTCTGACAGCTGAAAGATAAAAAGGAAAAATGAATCCTAAAGTGAGAACAGAACCTCATAACAGCACCTATGACACAAAGCACATGAACATTTGAGACAAACAGCCACAGAAGAACTCAAGAAATTCAAGTGCTTAGACTCAAACTTCTCTAGCATTTGGCTCCCATCAGAATCAGCTTCTATTTCATTTGTTTCTTCTCAGGCAACTGCACAAATCATCTGTCAGTGAAAAAAAAAAACCCTCTCAAATCCTTCTACAAATTTCCTACAGTCCACAAATCCCCTAGGGCTGCCGGGACCTTGGGCTGTTGCTCTGAGTCAATGGCATGCAGCACAGACCTGCAAAAGCCTCTGCACAGGCAGGTGGAAGCACTGGTAGCGAAGTCAAAGAGAAAGTTTGGACCTGTAGCTAAGCTTCCAGTGATCTGGGCTCACTTAGATGATGGGACCAACAGATCTACTTCAACCGTGGAAAGGAAAATAGCATTGCTCAAAAATTGGTGGAGGCTTAGTGACAACCTGCGATTTAGCCTGGAACATATCTAAACACGAACAACTTCTATTCCAGACCGAGGAGCTGCCACAAACTGAACTGCCAGAGTTTAAAAAGTAAACCCAGAACTACAGGGAGCACCTCACACACACTGAAGGTAAGAAAGTCTCTCAGAGGCTCCCTTCTAGCAGAAACCTGACTGAACAAAGAAAAGCTGCTCCCATCTCCAAACACAGCACTAGTGCTTCCCTCAGGTGGTGCCTGGAAAGCAAATGCTTCCCGTGCTTGCCCATTCTGTTGGCTGAGCCAAAATGAGCATGCAAAACTAACAATCATACTAAAAAAGCCCAACCCTGCTCCCATCTGCAAGAACAGAAGTCCTTCCTTGATTTGGAGAGGGACTGGAGCCCATTTCAGAAGAAACTTATAGATAGGCATTAACAGGAGGTGCTAAGAGTGTCCATTCTCCTCTGAAGGAGACACCAGGTAGAGAACACAAGGTGGTGAGACACACCAAAGTGCATGTCAGAAGGTAAAGTCAAGAGCTTCTTTTCCATCCAAATCACAAGGACCACCAGAGGCACATGATGTGTATGAAACCATGGAAGTCCTGCTGCTGTGATCAAAGGCAAACCTTCCCCAACTGCCACTCCACCAGAGGAGTGGAATAAGACTCCTGTGTGGAGTCAGGCCAGTTTTTGGAAGAATTCCATCTTGCAGTTACAGGAAATGAGAGGATCAGCCTCAATGGCACAAGAGATAGATCTCTTCTTGTCTTGGACTCCTATGACAAGCTCTATTACACATACCCTGTAGAAGCTGTGACAATTACTTATTCATTGTAGCTCTTGGAGCTGGGAGCCTGGCTGGGGTTCTGTCCACAGTTTGGGGAGGATGGGCTTTGAGCTGCCCTGGCAGCTCTCTGTGTACAGACAGGGCAGCAGCCTGCTGGCAGAGGAGATGGGTTTGGAAAATACCTACATCTTCATTCCAGTCCTCCGTGCCCCATTCTTCTGTCGCTGCCCTCCATGCACCTATAAGGACAACAACAGGTACAGAAGTTATGCATGCATCAAAGCTCTATCTCCAACAGCTGGGGGAGCACTGGGGAGCTCTGCAGGCAGCCAGGAGGACTTCTAATTGCCAATCAGACAAGTTAAAGCAGTCAACCTCAACCCACGTTTTATGGTCAAGGTACTGTGATGGGATCACCTCTGCCTTGCTGGTGCAGGCTGGGCTGAGAAAGAGGGACTGCTGGGCTGGCAGATAGGGCAATGCACACCCTCCCAACACCCAAAAGGGGAGCTGAGCTCTGCAAGGAAGTCCCAGCATCATCCCTAGACTCCTTGTGCCATTTTCCTGACTTCCCCTTGTACTGCAATAGCTGTAGGTTTGTGCACCCGCAAGCAGTCAGTGTTACCCCAGCAGCTCA
The DNA here is from genome assembly GCA_013400515.1 of Erpornis zantholeuca. Taxonomy (NCBI): domain Eukaryota; kingdom Metazoa; phylum Chordata; class Aves; order Passeriformes; family Timaliidae; genus Erpornis; species Erpornis zantholeuca. Next base: position 63,606 of record VZTN01013597.1, on the reverse strand, counting down.
GACAGAGCACCTCCCTCACGGGCCTCCTGCCAGCTCTGGCACAGGATCTCACCATCCAGGTAAACCTCAAGTTTCTATAAAACTTAAGGATAACTGAGCCATTCCTATGATTCATCTTTCCCTCCACAAAAAAAAAGAAGTCTTGAAACCTCAGCACATCAGAACCTCCTGTGCAAAGGCAAATGGGATTCAGAAAAGAAAATTTAAGGGGCTAAGCAATTCCTGCATTTTCTGTGACCAGCTTCAGATATATGCTCAAAGTGTGCAGCTTGAAGTACCAGGGAGAAAATTGGGAAAACCTCAGCTGCAATCCAACACAGCACAATTTAAGCGAGCAAAATTTTACCAGAAAATAAGAGTTTTGTCTGGCTGCATTTTCAACTTGTTCCAGCCCTCACTTCCATCACAGTTTAACCTCTGTACTTTGAATATTATGTGGCAGTTTCAGACTCCATTTAACAACTAAAATTTGGTTTGGGAAGAGAGCAGAAGCTTTCACATCCCCAAAAATCTCAGAGCATAAAGCCAGCTCCATTTTGTGCAGCTTGTTTTCAGTCCACACAAACCAGATCAACAAAATTTGAGCGCGCCAACAGGGTTAATCCTGAAGACACTTACTGGACAGAACAAGTTGGTATCAGCCCTTTTACAGCATAAAACACAGCACATGGGGAAGGAGAACATTCTGAGTTCCTCTGCAGGACACAGATCTCCCCATATAGACTTTAAGTGGGTATTTAAACAACCACTTGTCTAGAACTGGGGGATTTAGTGCATGAAAGAAGTATCAGTGAATTATTCCTTTTTCACTGCTTCTTTGTTTTGCTTGACAAGTTGAGTCAATTCAAGAAGTCGCCCAGGATTTACTTTTTTATATATTCAAGTTTGAAATACAGATATTAATACACTATCACTTGCCAGAATGCCTGGAGTCTTAAGGCACACTATCCCTTCCTCCACAGCCAGTACACATTCAATGCAAAATGCATCTGCAGTTTAGAAACCTACATTCCCTCAATCCTTAGATTTTTTGTGCCCTCACAGCAGTAGCGGGAAGGCTGCTTTCCAGATTTTCATGGATCAGAGAGATCATTCTAGCCCAAGCCTTACCCAAGAGGTGAAGTGGGAGCTGGATGTACCTGCAGCTGGCCCAGAGAGCAGGAAGACAGGAGAGTTGCCCCAAGAAGAGTTTGTGCATGCAGGAACACAGCATGGGGCTCTTAAGTCTTGTTTGCTTGGGGAAAAGAAAAGCAAAGCAGCACTAAAAGCAGAAGGAAACCCTGCAGATGAAGAGCAGCCATGGACAGGGCTTTCCCAGCAAGCCTACTCCTCAAATAATGGACACTGACTCAGCACAGCTCGAGCTCCCTACACACAAAGGGACAGATGGAGGATCAAAGACCTGCAACATGTAACTGGGTATTCACCAGGAACACTCCAGAAAGCTCCCAACTAGCATCACATGGAAAGATTTTTAAAGAAACCAACTGTATCGACTGTATCACTCTCCATCAAGCTCTTCTGAAGGGGAAAGCTGCAACACAAGCAATACCCTGAGCATTCTAAAACCATTTCAGAAGGGTGGTCTTCTGAACAGCAAGCCTTCCTCTCTGCTTTCAGAAAGCCCTTCAAAGAGCTGCTGGTCTTTAAGCTCCTCAAACCAAGTAAAAGAGGAGAAAATAAAATTAAGCAAACAACATGTGCTCCATACGAATGTGGAAAAAGAAAAAAAAAAAACCCCTTGTGTCTCCAAGCTTTTCACATCCCTCCCCAAATACACTCTCTCTTAATTTTAAAGCAGGAGATAAGAGAGCCAGCTTGCTCCTCCCACAGCCCAGCAGGCAGTCTGCTGCCTCTAAAGGACTGGATCCAGGCTTGTCACCCTGCACTGGGAAAGCAACAGACCCAAAGGCCCCCATTCTGCACCTTGAAGGAATGTTAATCCAAACAAAGCCAAAGGGCAGCAAAACCACAATGGCAGTGCTGGAGCACTGGATGGCCTTGTGCTGCCTGTGGAAGTTGAAGATTAACCCTGAGCTGAGAACCAGGAAATGCTCCAACGCAGCAGCAGCACTCCACATATGTCTGCGTTCCTTTGGGCCCTTGCAAGAGAGACTCCTTGGCCTCAACATTTCTTCTGCCCTGACCTTCAAGAGTCAAGTGTCAAGTTCTTCTAGAAGGTCCCTTAGACTCAACTTCAAGACCTCAGGTTAGATGGAGGAGACAGTTAAACAGGATGTTGGCCTTATTATGGACACCAATGGAATTCTATAGAGATAAGGCAAACTGCATCATCTCATGGGCATCTCTTGGCCTCATATGGTATAATGGCATCAGAGCAGGAAATAAAGCAGCCAGGTAGGGAGCAGCTTTGCCATCAAGCATCCCTGTTATCTCAAAATCTACCATCATCTTCAACTGCAGGGAGGTGAAGAGGAGCAGCCAGGCAGCCTGAGCAAGCCAGGGCAGCCACTGGGCACTGCTCACGCAGCAGCAGCAGCCATAAGGAGAGGCAAAGCGCAGAGAGAGTTCAGCCAGACCAAGTGCCCTTGCAGCAGTGCTGTGATGCTAAGCAGGGACAGCAGGGAGGCCAGTGGAATGGCACAGGGACAACACAAGTCAAAGCTTTCAGGATGTGAGACAAAGGGAATATGACTGAGCTGCCTCACACTTCCTGCCCTCGGGTGGGATACTCTGTCACCAGTGCTGCGGACACAGAGCTGCTCTGGCCATCAAGAAGCAATGGCTGAAGTTAAAATTTGCATAATCCACAGGAATTGGTGTTAGCCTCTCCCAATTTACATTCAAGGTGTCAGCGTTAGTAAAAGCACAGTCAGAACAAATGTCAAATATTAATTAAAATGAACAAATTAAGAGAGAGAAGAATGACATATCCACAGATATTTCAGATTTTTTAAAAAAAGCTATAAAGTAAAGGTATCCGGGGCAGTTAGTGCACCTGGATGTATCGTACCAGGAGCAGTGTCAAATTTTCGGGGATAATTTGACCCCTCACCCCCAATGAAATCAAGTCCTGAAACAAAAAAAAAGAAAAGAAAGACAACCGGTGAAATTTTGACTTAAAGAAGCAAAGGTGAGTTTCATTGCCCCCATGTACACCAGTCACATTGTACCTGTGGATATTATTAAATTAAAGAGATGCCTGTGGCTACTAAAATGGAAACAGAACAACCACACACAACACAGGTGACCGGTGTTGTTGCATCATAAACTTTACAGCTGTGTTGTAGTACTAGAGCAAATCTGAGTTGTTTGTTAGAAAAATCTTCAGTTCCCTCTAACCACACTCTAACCCACTTTCTTTCACAATTCCACAAATCACCAACACAGGAAAAAAAACCACAAAACATCCACTTGGAAGCCTGTTCCCACTAGACAGTTAAACTTCCAGCACAGAGAGCCTTGTCCACTCTCATCCCTGTTTCTGAGGAGGCAAGCACACCCACTGCCCCTAACACATTCCCACACTACTCCATCTAGTAGTTAAAACCCCTTCTCAGCTCCCAAGATGATCACTCTGTCTGCTGGTGTTTCACAAGAACACCCTCCTTCTACAACAGCTGTTTTCAGAAAGAAAAAAAACAAACAAAACCCATGAAAACACAAACAAACTACCCTACCCCTCTCCCTGACACTAACAGTATGCAGTAAAATGTATCCCACTTTATGGGACTTTAATTCTCTTTCCAAACCTATCAGTTTTGCAGCAAAACCAAGAAGTGCAGAAGTGACCTAAAGCACCATTAACACAGGTGTAGATGCTTCTTACAGCCAAGATGTGGTATTTACTTCAACATTCATTAATTGTGGAAAAATAAGTTTGACTTTGCAGTGGTGCAGAATTGCTCCTTAAAAAAAGACAACAAATCCACCAATGAGCGCCCCCCAAAAGGCTGCTTACAGTCAAGGACTGTGACTGTCCCATTCTCACACTGCAAAATCTGAATTCACCTGTGTCTCAATATTGTGCATACGTAAAAAAAACCCAGAGCAACAGTTTTCCAATGCAGGAGAATGTGCAGGGGAAACTGGGTGTTCAGAATCACCCAGCAAGCACATTTGCTTCAAACAGGGCAGGAAGAAGAATTGCTTCCAGCTCGTTTATGTAACCAAGTCCTATGCCACCATGGTTTGAGCAAGATGACCATGAAAGAAAGAATGCTCCCAGTATCAAAACCAAGAGCAATACATGTGACTCTGAGTAATATTCTCTGGAGGATGCACCAAACATTGGGAGATCTCGGATCTGTTTATCACACTTCAGTTTAAAAAAACACTTTTTCAAACAGTAGCATGGTCTCTACAGGAAAACAGAGGTGAGTATTCCTGTGCCTCTGTTGGACAACAGCACCCAGAAGTTCACCCCAGAGCAGTCATCCGGCTCCCATTTCCAATGTGCAAAGTGTCAGGGTCACTGAAATCCATCTCTGAAGCAACAACCCATAGGAGCCTGAGCTGCCTAGAATGTCCTCAGTGCAACTGGGTGGATGCAAAATCCACTCAATACAAACCAGCTACACATGCAGGTGAAGATGCTTACTTGTGCCATCATCCGGCTCAAAGCTCCCAGTGTTGTTCCACGTGTTGTTGCTATTCCCATAGTTCTCATCCGTGCTGGCTGGCTCGGCATAGTCAGCTGGGTTGAAAGTTCTGTAAGAAATACGAGGATGGAAAAGCTCAGTCTGCCAAAGCATTTTGAAAGGAATTGATTTTATTCAGACCATAACACATCTCACAAGGCAGTTCTCTCAGCAGAGAGATGCTTCAGCTACACCAGCCATCCCAAATTTAAGTTATTATGATGTAGTTTGGGATTTATTAACAAAAAAAAAAAAAAAAGGGAAAATGGGAACAGAAATGACTGACACAAACAATACCATTCATGCCCAGACTTTTATTTTTGCTGCTGTTTGTGTCAGTGAAACTTACCCCATGCCTTGGGCAGAAAATCTTCCCCCTCGCCGTCCAGAGCCACCTGTAAATACACACACACGCACTGCTGTCCCTTGGATCTACATTACTGGGAAAGAAACACTTGAACAATATATAGAGTTCTGATGCCCACAATACAAAAGTGGAGAGGATCTTCCTGGGTCAATGGGATTGCCAGCAACATCTTTCAATGTATGGGAGTGACCTTAGCTGGCTGGCAGCATGATTAGCAATACATCACTCCAGGCTCAGATGAGCTTCCCAGCTGGCACAAACTGTAAGTACTAGACCCTGGGTTCTGATTTCTGCAGTATGTGACCTCAGCAACAATTCCTAAATTGTTTCTAAAATTAATTTCTGCCCCAAGTATTTAAAGCCCAAGCCAGTGGTGGTGCTCAAATACACGTGCAAGAATGAGGAGGATGCAGGTTCTGTTGCTAACAAGCCATTGGCCCACCTGCTAAAATAGTCAACCTTCCCACTTCTGTAATAAAGCACAAATTTTTTCTAACTCTGCAGACAGGATGCAAGAAATAAGTGCTGTTTCTAGCATCTTTAAGACAGGAAAGCAACATGTAGGCACTAAAAGTAAGCACAAGAACAGACACATCAAGTGCATCTTTTCAGTTTGGCAATTCCTCCCATAAAAGCAGCTTTGGAACCTCATGGGACATAGATACACTGATGCCATTTTTCTCTTCCCACCCCCTTGGACCTCATCCCATATGTACCTCGGCCTCGGCCACGTCCCCGCCTCCCTCTTTCTGTGCCTCTTCCAGAAGATCCTCCACTCTTACCACCATCTAGTCCATTTTCCTGGCCCCGAACTGAAAGACAGAACAATCCAAACACAATTTTGAGACTCACCCTGCTTTAGCAGGGATACTAGACCAGACCTCAAACCCCAAAAGGCAGTAGCTGTGTGGGGGACCACATCACTATGTGCTCCCTGAACTTTTGATTCAAGCTGATGGTTAAGTGACGGCATCACCCAAAGAATTATCTCAGATAGGGGAGCATTAAACAGATTTACACACAGACATTTGGTTTTCCTCACAGATGTGTCTGCCTGAAAAGCTTTACTGACAGCTGTTATGCAGCACAGAGTGCTTTGGTGTGAGAATTTTGGGGGTTATTAAAGGGCAGGTCCATACACTCTCTTCCGCGGGTGGCACCTCGCCCTCGCCTCGGCAGCCCGCCACGTCGTCTGCTGAAATCCCGCTCCCGATCCCGGTTTTCTTTGCTTTCTTCACTGGGTTCTGTCTGTCCACTCTCCTTCTGTCCTGAGACACCCTTCTTCTTCCCAACCATTTCCCAGGAATGCTGAAGGTTTGCAGAGGGGAAAGAAATTAATCGCAGTTTAATGAATGGTGCAAATACACAAGGATTTAAATAAGCTACAGAGAATATAACAGGGGTCTCTGCAAAAATGGTTTCCAGACCAAATTTTTTTTTAGGAGTCTATCAGCCTACACATAGCACAACTTCCTTCGAGCCAAGCTTTCTTACAGCTGACTGGCATGCAGTTTGAGGTAACAGGAGATGAGTTATTCTATTTCTGCAAAGATCCACTAAAATTCTTCAATAGAGAGGGCATGATACTTCTGGAGTTCAAAGCATGGATAAATTTACCTTGCTTAGGGGAAAAAAAGCCTGCCATTTCATACAGGTCCCCAGAAGCTCTCAGAATAACCCAAGTAAATGTTTCATAGTGATCTGCAGTCAACATTTGGGGTAAGTTCTTTCCATTGATGCAAAGTGATTAACAAAACCCCTCCCCTAAATATCAGCTCACATGGAGAGAAACATCACAGAATTTATCCAACAGGCAAGTTCAACTGCAAAACATTAAATATGCCTCCAGCTCACTGCTGTGGGCCTTCACCCATGTATTTTCTGACAGCTGCAGTGGTTTCATACTCTTAACTGATGTTGCACACTGTTGGAACAATTAAAAATAGTCTTAAGTCATTGACAATTACCTGAAAACATAACTGGCAGACAAATCAACAGCTGGGTTTGAATGGAGGCATGCAGGGACAGTGACAAAAACCCAGCAACATAGTGGCACAAACTGCCATCAAACCCAAGGCTTCCAAAGTCTTTCTCCATAGGTATCCAGCTCAGAAATAAACTTTAAAATGATAGTATTCCAAGTCAACATTTTTTTAACCAAATCTAATCCAATGCTAAGATCATAGCTGCTCCTTTACTGTTTGAAATACACTACATTACCAGTAACTAGCTCAGCAGGTAAGCCGTCTTCAGCACCAGAGCACCCAAGCAATTAACAGGACTGGTTTTTATAAGAAAATCCCCTTTCTGGGATTGCTGCACAAACTGGACCCAGGCCAGAAGCAGCTCTAAAGCACTTGACCGACGGCAGTGCAGGGGCTGCTGTGCTCAGTGATGCTGTGACCACAAGGCCACCTGGCTGGAGCGGTGGCAGCCCAGCACTTTCTCCACCAGCTCCCTGCCTGCCTCTCCATGGCCCTACCCTGCAGGGCCTCGTGCTGCTGATCCAATAAAGGAGGTGCTGCTGCACAGCACCATGTGCTGCACGCTGTCCTGCATGCTACTCTCATGAGCAATTTGTTTCTCCAGGCAATTAAATTGCTGTCATAACAGAGGTTTGTTCTCTGACTAGAAGACACTGATTACAAGACATGTGGAAGAGAACACAGTTGTGGCAGAGCTGTGCCTCAGCAATGCACACCTCTATCATTCTGTTTTCTAGAAGGATTCCCCAAAAGCTATTTTATTCAGTTGTCAATGGAAAGGGCTTTCTAAAGACAAGGAGGAACACATACGTGTGTTGTATGGAACTTGGCTGAAACCAAACCAAGCAGAGAACCAGACACTGGGGAGCAGCTGCAATACACAAAACATAGTCTGAGATGTCCAGCTCATCCCAGGGTTTATCACAGGCAAAAAAAATGAGCTAAAGCATAATATCCTAAAATGATATTTAGACCCTGAACTCAGAGTTGAGTTGGCTCCAACCAAACCAGGATGCCAGGAGGATATGTGAGATCCAACAGCGGTTTGGAAAGATATGACATTCTTAGGCTTTTTCTTGGGCTGTAGCAGAACTTGCATCTCTGTCATCTTTGCAACAAAAGGAATGACACCTTGCAGAAGGCTCCTCCTAAACAAGCACTCTTGTTCTTGGGCTGACATCAGCTTGCCTGAGACAAGCACCTGCATGAGAAACAGCAGCCAAGCCCAACTCCACAATAACAAACATCAAAAAGGTCCTCAAAACCATGGCACAGGCAGCAGCACAGAAGTCAGTCAGTGCATCACTGAGAAGTGAATCCTTAGGGCCGGAGACACAAAAACCACATTACTAGGACAGAAGGGAACCACAGCTGACACACACCTGCCTTTCAGTGCAGGTCACTCAGCCCTCGTGGGGAAATGTAAGTTCCTTCACACTCACTGGTGTGAAAGCACATACAGATGCCACTGTACTATTGTTGATCTGCTTGGATTCAAAAGTAATAGGAAGGAAATTACTTAGGGTATTTTCTCCTCTATTCCTTCAAGTCTAGGGTCATTCTCACAGCCCATGCAAGCCCACAGAGAGCAGCATTCAGCAGCCAGGTCACAGTCACACTGTGCATGCTCCTGTGGAACTAGTCAGTCATAGTGGCTCTCCTTATCTTGACATTACTGGATCCCTCACCTCCAAATTTGCAGTTACACTGACCTAGGCCTCACCAGATTTAGAGGACCTAATCCTACCGTGTCAGGATTGCCCTCCAGCAGCACATTGATGGCTCTGTTGACATCTCCGTTGCAGTCATGCAGAGCAATCACACACTCATCCTGGTTCTTGCCTGTGATGTCGATCAGCTGTAGAGAAGACAACACCATGGTCAGCATGTTCCAAACCATGATGGCACCAAAATTTCTATGGGTGTCTCAGAAGGCAAGTGAGTTGAATCACAAACCAGAATCCCAAACCAGAAACCCTTCAACAAAAAATTGAAGGGCTAGGGAATCTCCCCAGCCTTCTCATCTTCCTCAACAAGAAGTGACTGAGGGCGTGAATTTTTGAGTTACCATTGTTTCACCATGACCCAACCTATCCTTTTCTCAGAATAACACTGTTACCTGCAGAAGCAAAATGAAAGTTCAGCAAGACAAAAGTTGCTGCACCTTCATCAAGGCAACACCAAACACAAACACAAGTTGGGGGAGAATGGACAGACTTGGGGGTGTGAGTTAACACGACCCGGCCGCGGGCACTGGGGGCCCAGAAAGCCAATGCTGTCCTAGGCTCACCCACAGCAGTGTGGGCAGCATGTCAATGGGGGGGATTCTGCCCCTCTGCTAAGACCCCCCTGCAGAGCTGCCTCCAGCTCTGGGCCCCAGCACAGGAAGGACATGGAGTTGCTGAAGTTAGTCCAGACGAAGCCACAGAGATGATCTGAGGGCTGCAGCCCCTCTGCTCTGGAGACAGGTTGGGAGAGCTGGGGGTGTTGAGCCTGAAAAAGTAAAAGCTCCAGGGCAACCTTAGAGCCCCTTCCAGGGCCTAAAGAGGCTCCAAGAGAGCTGGAGAGGGACTTTAGACAAGGGCCTGAAGTGCCAGGACAAGGAGGAATGGCTATCCCAGAGGGCAGGGATAAATGGGATACTGGGAAGAAATTTTTCCCTGTGAAGGAGGTGAGTCACCAGCACAGAGCAGCTGTGACTGCCCCATCCCTGAAGTGTTCAAGGCCAGGTTGGACAAAGCTTGGGACAACCTGGGATAGTGGAAGATATCACTGTAGCACAGGGGTGGAACTGGATTCCCTTTAATATCCCTGCTGACTCAAACCATGCTATGATACAACTTTATTAAGCCAGTCCAAGGAAATTCGGGGAGCAGCCAGGTGTGTCCCTCCCACCCCCCCAGCATTCACAGTACTCCCAATATTGATTGCCTTCCTGTCAGAGTTCACCTTCCTTTTCTATACTCACTTGTTTCACCTTCTCCTCAAAGTCAGCATCGTTGTGGTCCGAAATCATCTGTGCAAGTCGAATCTGTTCTGCAGTAGCCTAAAGAAACCAGAGAGAAAGAGCACATAGAGTGGTGCATTTCCAAACCATCCTCCAAAGGCCATTCTGCTACCCCAAGTTCTCTGGAAAGGAATCATATAGCAAAGAGAAGGAACAAACAAGGGTCAGAGAAGGAAAACTCCAGGGAAAGTGAGATGAAAAAGGAGCAAGAAGAGGAGTCTGGAAGAAAGGGATATACTGTTAAATGGCCTCATGGCACCAGATGAACAGCAGCCACCCAAACCACATCTGTTTTGGAGCAGACCTTTCCATCACCAGACCACCAAGACCCACTGCAGATGGCTTCTCAGCTATTCATTAAAGTGTGCAAGGAATGGACAAATGGATGTAAAACCAAATCTCAGAGGAAGCTGCTCCCACTTGGAGACACAGACATGGAAACTCCAGTGTCAGCAGCTGCCCAGTTAACCTGGCTGTAGCAGCAGCACCTTGTGACACATGGGGAGCTCGTTAGGTGAGCCCAGCTTTTAGCACTGGACCAGGCAGGAGTGCTAGGTCTCCACCTACAAGCTACCTGGTTTCCACGGACACCGCCCTTACCTGCGGCCGCTGCTTGTGCTGCGTCTGGCTCTGTGTCTGTGTCTGCTCCCAGTTCCCCCGGGCTCGGTTAGTGCCCACCGATGTCATCATTTACAGTATATACAAATAACAGTATTTACAAGGTTGAACTCTGTGGTGGGTCAGGGGAGAAGAGAGAATGGACTGTTAGATACCAAAAACAAAAGGCAGCACTGAGACTGAACAATCACATGGGCAATGGAACCAGAAGGGCTGCTGCAGACCCCAACCCTCCCCACCACCTCCCTAAAACCACAGCAGACCAGGCTGCCATCACCACATGCTCCCAACACAAAACAGCCACTTGTACTTCTTGAGGCTTCTCACCAGATATCATGGCAGAGCGTTCCAAATGGACTATCCCCTGTATCCAGGTGGGAGCAATCAGGCCCCAGGAGCAGTAGAATCATAGATTCACAGACTGGTTTGGGTTGGAAGGGACCTTAAAGCTCATCCAGTTCCAGCCCCCCACCATGGGCAAGGACACCTTCCACTAGCCCACGTTGCTCAAAACCCCATCCAACCTGGCCTTGGACACTTCCAGGGATCCAGGGGCAGCCACAGCTTCTCTGGGCAACCTGTGCCAGGGCCTTATCACCCTCATCATAAAAAACCTTTCTCAGGTAATGTCCATTAAGCCTCCTTCAGTTTGAAGCCATTCCCTGGACTCGAAGCAAAGAGCTTAACAACTTCTTGTTGAAACACAAGTGTGAGTGGGCATGGATCTGCCATGAGCCCAAGTTGAGGCTGTGGCTATCAACTGGAGCAGGAATGCTTGATAAAAACTTCAAAGAAACTTCACTTGGAGGGCAGAGCATCTCAGAGCCTCAGACATATCAGCTACTTCTCCTTTCTTGCCTTTGAAGCAGGGCAGGGGAAGCAAAAATGCTCCAGCAATAAGTGGTGCTACAGGTCTGTGCAATTTTTGTTTTAAAGAGAGCCTGCCTTTGTAAAACTGCCTATTTTTGCTCATTTAAATGATTCCCCCAAACTGGAAGAATTAAGCTTTTCTTGGTATTCTGGATTAAAAACATACCAAAAAAGTGAACAAGAAGGAATTACAAGGAATAACAGCCAGTAACACTGTCAGACAACTGCTTGAGGCAAAAAATCCTAAGAAGAGTTTGAGTGTCCAAAGCAAGCAGAGTTTCCTAACCTCACACTGGGCCTCAGGGCAGGGGGTATTAGAAAGGGATAGCACTGAGGTTTTACCCTCTCTAGTGCCTTCCAGTCACAAAGGATGTGAGAAACATCCCATGGCACTTATCAGGACTCACAGCTTCTGAGCCCCTGAAATTTCAATAATCACAAAGTTCACATTTTTGTACTTTATTACTAAGACTGCAAAGCCTTTCTCCAAAGCAGCAGGACCTGCTTCTGTGCCCCAGGCAGACATCTGGGACATGGGAAGGAGCCACAAAGTGTAGGAGCAGGGAGAAAAGCTTAGCAAGACAATCAGACCTGCAGGATCCCATCCGAAACACTGCTGTACACGAGCAGGGCAGCACAAAGAGAAACACCGTGTGCCAAGTAGGGAAGCTCAGAAGCAGTGTTAGCAAACAGCCTGGCAAAAGCTGGGGAATCTCCTGCTGAAGTTTGCAAGTACTCGACTGGGTGAGAAATCCTTCCCGAGAGCAGGGAGGCCCTAACAATGCCTCTACAGTGGACACACACCCCCCACGCCTGTTCCCATCAGTGCCTGGCCTTCCTCTGTAGGCAAGTTTCTGTGCAATTGCTCCTGCAGCTCCCCATAAAACCTCCAAGTTTCCCCCTTCATGGCCACCCGTGCCTCATGGCAACTTATCACCACAGTTTTACAGCTATACAGTGCCAATGTCCCTTATCAGGAAGCAATCCAAGCTACCCATGCAGCCACCAGGAGCCCCTGAGGTATGGGGGAAGAGCACCAAGCCTAGGCTTCTGCCACGGCAAGAGCAGAAAAAGCCTCCTATCCCCAGCCCTCCCCTCTGTGCAAGCTTCTTTCCCATGGCATATATTCATTTTTGCTTTCCTCCAGTTCCAAGTTTCATGCACAAACAATTTGTTATATTAAACCAACCTGGCAGCAGAACCACAGGCCCAGAGGGAAGTGATTCCGTGCATCCGCAGGAACCCAACCTGCAATGTCCCTGGGCCACAGGTCCAGCTGACTCCGAACCTTGTGCAGCACCCAGGCATTGTTCAGCAGCTGCCATGCTCCGCCCTGCCCAGCTGCATCACCAGTAACACAAGCATTCGTCCTTTCACGCGCAAGAAGCCCCTAAGAAAAATATCTACAACAAAAACCTCAGCCAGGCCCTGACGCTGCTGAGGCTGTCAGATGAGGGTGTCCCCATGCATACCCCAGAGCTGCTTTAGGGCAAGAGGACTCAGCTATTGGTAACTTATTCCTCAGTGGGGGAACTTGAGACCAGCTCACTGGCAGCATTGAACTGCAGAACGTGGTTATCCCAACGCCTGTGCTGGCCCCGCAGCTGCACGCAAGTTTCGAAGGTCAAAGCTTTTCTCATCAAAAGCATTTCACCTCTTCTTCTTTAAAGAGCAAACCTGCACACATGCACCAACAGGCGAAAGGGCAGCTCCAGCCAAAGAGAAAGGTGACCAGTCCACACTGGAGCACCAGCGTTAAATGGAGCAGCACTCACACCTTAGGCCAGTGCTGCACTGGGACAGAGCTTAGGGAAAACAAGAAGTTTCACATTTACAGGTTACAACACCCTCTAGTCAAAGGCACTGCATCAAATGAGACATTTACTGTTACCCCCTTTCCTTCTCAGACCACACCACTGCCTACCCACCAGGCCTAAAGAGGAGAGTCTCAACTACACAAGGGAAGTGTGGAGTCTCCAGAAAATGAGGGGATACAAAAATGTAACAAACTGTTCATTTTATTAGAAACGTCAGGTAAGTTACAGTTTCAGAACCAGGATCTGTAGGTCCCACGGCTGTGCCAGACCTGCTGGCTGCCGCTCGCCCTGGCACATCCCAGTCTCAGTTTCCCTGAAGTGTTAACACAGAAAAATGGTATTTTCATCCCATTCCGACAAAAGTTAATTAACACGTACAAAGAGCTCCAAAGCCCCATAGGAAAGGGCCAGAGCGGGCAAAGCTCTTCCTGCAACGTGGGGCAGAACAAGGTCCCAAAAGAGGGTTACCAATGTGAGCTTTTAGCCGGAGCAAAGACATGGCGGCCGCAAACCGAGTCATTCCGTGCATGCAAAGCACAAGCGTTTAGGGAGATGCTCCCGGATATGCCATTAGAGACCCCAACTTGGTAATCGACGGGCAGCGGCTTTGCTAGGGAGACTCCCGGGCCGGAGGGCGCAAGCAGAGCTCCCGGACCGGGATGGAGGGACGTGGGGCAGGGCGGCACTCGCGGGCCGGGGCTCCCCCAGGACCCCCGGACCGCTGTTGCCCGGGAATTTCACGTGGGCAGTGGAACCACCCCGGCCCCGGCCACCGAGGAGCGGTGGCAGCAGCGGGCCTGGCGGCCCGCAAGGAGCCCGGCAGGGCGGGAGCACGGCTCCCATTGTTACCG
>VZTN01013597.1:39086-49139 GCA_013400515.1 Erpornis zantholeuca | reverse complement strand
GCCCGCGCCGCACACGTGACGCACGCGGGGGCGCTGCGGCGACCCCGTATAGATCACGTGACTGATGGCCCCTCTGGTCACGTGGTGCGGGCGCAGGGCGGCTTTGTGGCCGCCATGTTGTGCGGCCGCGGGCCGGGCCGGGCATGGCGGGGGCCGGCAGCAACTGGCTCTCGGGGGTCAACGTGGTGCTGGTCATGGCTTACGGCAGCTTGGTGAGGGCCGGTGGGGCAGGGCGGGACGGGACGGGATGGGACGGGCTGGCGTATCTGTGCGGCCCGGAGTGTCCGTGGAGGCCCCGCGGGGCTGATCCTGGCTCGTCCGTGGAGCTTCCGTGGGCCCGGTCCCGAGGAGTTCTTAAGGCTCCCGTGAGACATGTCCCGGACTGTCTGTAGAGAACCGCTTGGAGCCGGGCTCAGGGCCTTCATGGGGCTGGGCTGCCACGGGGAGCGCCCGTGGGCTCCTGGGGTCTGTGGGGCGAGGAGAGAACGCGAGTGGCAGCCTCTATAGAGAGGGGGAGGGTGTGGGGCTGGCCCGAGTGTCCATGGGGCTCCTAGTGGGCTGAACAGGGATCCCTGTGCTCGCCGGGGTCGGAGGGGCTGGGAAGTGGGGGCCGAAGGGCTGGGCACAGGCTGGCTGTGAGATTCCCCCGGCGCATGCCTGACCCCCGCCCTGCTGTGGCTCCTCAGGTCTTTGTGCTGCTGTTCATCTTCGTGAAACGCCAGATCATGCGCTTTGCCATGAAGTCCCGCCGTGGCCCCCACGTGCCGGTGGGACAGCACGCACCCAAGGTGGGTACCCTCCATTCCCCACACCCACGGGCCCATCCATGCCTGAAGGGACAGGCAGGAGCTGCTCCAGCCTCAGAGCTGCCACCTCGGAGTGGTGATGGGCAGTGGGGAGGGAACAGTTTATTGAGGGCCTGTTATTCTCCTTTTGATCCCACAGAGTGAGCATTCTGTAAATGTGCTGTTTTTTCTGGTGCTGTACAGGATTTAAAGGAAGAGATTGACATTCGGCTGTCAAGGGTGCAGGACATCAAGTATGAGCCACGGCTGCTGGCAGAGGACGACGGCCGGCTCCTGCAGCTGGAGACACCAGGTACCGTCCCAGAGGTACCGTCCCATCCCACACTTGTTGCCCTGGGGCCAAGTCACACCTTTGACTGCTCATGTTGGTGTCCTGTCACATGAGATGATGTCTCTGCTCTTGTTTTCCCTTTCCTCTTGGAGAGACCCAAGGTTTGCAGAGATCTCAGTTTGTGCTTTCCCTTTACCAGGCTGCTATAACTACCTGTACAGGATGAAGGCACTGGATGCAATCAGGACATCAGGTAAGGGAGCCGAGGGCAAGAGTGGGAGCAGAAGGGTGCAGAGAGACTCTGAATGAGGGTGCTGACAGCCCCATGGGAAGGCTCCAGTTGATCACTGGGGAGTAGCAGTCACTTCTCCTGCTGGTGATCTGAGGGTTGACATGCTCCATGTGCTGGGACAGTTGACAAATGGAGGCAGTGGGCATGGACAGAAGTTTATCCAGCCAGGGGTTCCAGATCATAGGGATGAGCACAAGCATTTTTAACTGTGCTTCAGCTGTTGGGTTGTGCCTTTTTCCAGAAATCCCATTTCAAGCAGAGGGCCGGTACCCAAAGTCTTTAATAGGGAAGAACTTCTGTGCCTACTTGCTGGAACTGCGGAATTCCAGCACCTCCTTCAAAGGCATCCGCAAAGCCTTGATTGACACCTTGCTGGATGGCTATGAGAGCGCCCGCTATGGCACTGGGGTGAGTGCTGGTGGGGCACTGCTGGCCTCGTAGGGCATTCATGTGCTCTGCCATGCTGCCGGGACTGAGGTCACACCATAACTTCAGCTGGGTCTTTTCTGTTTGTATCCAGGTCTTTGGGAAAATGGAGTATCTGAAGTACCAGGAAGCTTTGAACGAACTGGCAAACATGTAGGTGTTGCTGCTCAGGTGCGGTGGTGGGTTCCTGGACCCCAGCAGCCCGTGGGAGGTGTGAACAGAGATGGGTTTTGGGGCACAGCCATCATCTGAGACAGGGGCTGTCTGTTCCCTTCTGTTCCTCTGGGTTCACTCCTTCCATGCAGCCCATGTGTTACTGCAGTTTTGGGTTTGTTCCATGGTCACAGTTGACATTCCTGCTTGTCCCCGACCACTTTGAGTCAGGGACGTGCACAGAACCACTGGCCTTAGATTTCAAGATGTCAGTGAGCGCTGTCATCCCAAAAGCAGATTTGCTTCATGTTGGACAGACAGATACACAGGGTGAGTTCCTCGGGGGTGGCAGCAGCAGTGATGGTGCCTCTTCTCTGCCTGCAGGACCAAGACCCGGGGCGGAAGCAGCCAACGGCAGCACCAGTCAGCAGTGAAAGACCTCACCCTGTCCCCTGAAGTCTCCAACCCCACCACCATCCAGGTCACCTACCTGCCTTCCAGCCAGAAGAGCAAACGTGCCAAACACTTCCTGGAGCTGAAGAGTTTCAAGGACAACTACAACACGCTGGAGAGCACCCTGTGAGCGTGTGGGGGCCTGGTGCCGTGGGTGTGCTGGGCGGGTCTGGGCGGCACTGCAGGCAGCACTGAGAGGAACCAGCTGTGCTCTCAGATCTCCCCCTCACACCACGTTGGAGGCCATCACTCAGCGGGGGCTCCATTCCAGCTGCTGGAGTTTGGCCCTCACCAGGAGCCCATTCTGGAGCTGCTGAGCCCATGGGGATCAGCCCCACGGTCTTCTCTGCCACAGGCTTATCACACTCCAGGCTTTGAGTCCTGCACTGTCTTGGACCCTGTGAATAAACTGATGAGCTTGAGCTTATTTATAAAGACATGGATCCCAGCCAGCACTCCCCTCCGCCCGTCCTTCCCTGCGGCAGCTGGCGGGAACTGGTGTTTGTCCGTCCTGTCCGTGTGGGTCTTGGGCACTGGAGCCACTTGTCTGTTTTTTTCCGAAGGGTGAACACTTTTCCCCGTGACGTCATTGTTCCTGCTGTCAGCCCTTTGTGCCCAGCCTGCCTGTGCGCCTGGACGGGGTAGAAATAGTTTGGTGCCTGTTCTTAGCACCATGGCTGAGCTACCGCTTTGGGCTGAAGTTTCTACTCATTCTCCTGCAACCAGGCATTTGGGGACGTCTCGAGTGGACAAAGCAGTGTTAAATGTCCCATCTGTCCTGCCAAGGGGGTGTTTGCTCCCACTCTCACCAGCGCCTCGCATGCCAGCATCTGCCGAGCTCCTGGGGCTGAAAGCTCGTGGCCCCCACCTTGAGTCTGCGTTCTGTCAGGCTGAGGGCAGCGCCGGCAGTTCACCTGTCCCTGTGGTGTGGGCGACACAGAGTGGAGGGTACAGACCTCGGCACTTTTTAATTACTGTTTAATAAAATGACAGTTTAGCCCAAGTAGGATGCGTGCCAACGGCCTCTGACTGCAGGGGCCCATCCCTACCCGATCCCAGGCTGCATTCCTCCTGAAGCCGCTACAGTAACCAAGATAATGTTAATGGTAGCCAGGATGCTGCTGATACTGCTATGGTAACTGAGATACCATGACGGTAACTGGCATGCAGTTATGGTAGCCAGGGTGCCGCCATTACAGTAACTGGGAGGCTGTTACTGTAACCAGGATGCTGTTACTGCCACAGTGTTCCATTAACACCGTGGTGGCCGTTGCAGGGAGCCGTTGCAGGGTCCCTGTGGCAGTGGCCATGGCAGTGCCAAACAGCCAGAGCTCCTCACTGCAGCGGGAGGAGGTCAGATGGGGCAGGGTTTGGGAAGATGAAAACTGTCCTGGGGCTCCTGGGAGCAGGTGGGGACGGTGGGCTGCTGTGTGCCATGGTGCAGCTTAAACCCCAGTCACACAAACACGCTCTTTGTTTGCAGGTCCAGGCAAATGGGAATGCTGGAGAAAGGCTCCTGCATAGGTAGAGCTGGTAAAGTGCCCCAGGGGCTGAATCCCCCATGCTGGGCATCCGTGGGTGATGGGGAGCCCTAGCACAGGGCAGACTGGGGGAAACATCACTGCATCCCTGACCTGCCTACCCTGTGTCTCAATAGCTGTGGGCAGGAGGCCAGGGAGCACCCACAGTGCTGGGCGTCATCCCATGGGGTGCTGCAGTGGATCACAGAGTCACGGCTGAAGAAGCGTGTGGAGTTGGAGCTGTACCTTGCAGGCAGAGAGCAGGCAGTGGTGAGGCTGGGCATCAGTTGGGTACAGCTGGGGTCCCCCAGCCTTGTGCTGCCAGGGGTGGGTGCCCCCTTTGTCCTGCTCCACTACGTCCTGGGGAACAATATCTCCCAGCGCTGGTGAGCCAGGGGGATGTGGGCGTTCAGCACAGCCCGTGTACCTGGCAGATCCGCCGAGACACCCTGTGCCAGCTCCTCCTGGATGAGCACCTACGGCACCAGCAGGAGTTGCGGCAGCTGGGGAAAGCCTTCTATGTGGAGCGGCTCTGAGTGCTCAGCCCAGTGTGCGGCACTGGGCTAGCATCGCCCAGCTCCTGTCTGAGAATAAAACATGTTGAGCAAGACAGGCTGCATCTGCTGCATGTGAGGCATGGGACAGCCCAGGGCAGCAGTGTGGGGAAGACACAGCCCAGCACAGTTCCTGTGGCTGGGATCCAGACATGTTGTCTGCAACCCTCCGTGTCCTGGATCCTGCATGCTTCATGTCGCCCGTGGCCACGCCAGGAGATGGCAGCACGACCAGCATGCCTCACCAGACAGGGTGCTCGGTGCTCCACACTGGGTCCCTGTCCCAGTACAGGTCCTGCTGTGCCATGCCGTGTGCCCCGGTATTCCTGCCCCATGTGGCACAGCCCTGCAGCAGTGGGGAGAGGAGCCTGGCTGGGCTGGGTGCAGTGCTCCCTGTCCCCACTTGCCATCCAGGCACTCCAGGATCCCTGTCTGCTCCACAGCTGGGAGGGCCCCCACGTCCCATCTCTGCTGCCTGTGCCCGACCTTGGTGTCTCCCGGCCCCAGGGCCCATCAGTGCCTGCCCTGGCTCTGCTTATTGACAGGGCTGGGGGCTGCTGGGCCAGCACTCCCCGCCACAGCCCTTCATTAGCTCAGCTGTCGGGCTGCATCACATCACCCACTACCATACACATGCCCCCGGCTCTGGCACTGCTGCTGCCACGTGTGTCCCTGCTGTCCCCACTGCCACCTCATCGTGTGGCCACCTCAGGGGGCCTGGCCCCCAAAACCAGGCTGTGCCCCTGTCCTTCTCATGGCACTCAGGGCTCTGGCTGCCCCATGTCTTGTCCCATTGGTCCCCCAAAGCTTGAGCCCCCACAAAGCTCCCAGAGCCATTCCCAAGGCTGATGTGTCCCACTGTAGCAAAGCACTGCTGTAGTGGGGGGGGCTGTGCTTCCAGTACTCCATGATATCCCGTGTGCCCTTGTGGCTGGACTCCACCAGCCTGGTCCCAACAGCTATCTCACTGTGGGTCGAGGTCCTGCCTCTGTCACCCAGCATGAGTGGGGCCACATTCTCAACGTGGATGCGGCAGGGTGACAGACAGCCCCTCCAGCTGCTCCTTGGAAGAGATAATCCCATGAGCTCCAGCAGCTCCCCCAAAGTAAGGGGATGTGGGGCACAACTCCCCTGTGTCAATGGGGCTCGTCCTTGGGCAGGGTCATGTGCAGCCCCTTGGTGGCACAGGACCCGCAGGCCAGGGCTGGCCCCCCAGTATTGACAGCCCCGCTAATGACAGGGAGTGTGACCAGGGGCAGGAGCAGGCGGCGCAGGGCCATCGACCGCATCGACCGGCACTGCTGGGCGGCAAGGGCGCGGGGGTCCATGGAGGGGGCAGGGGGACGTCAATGGGTGGTAATTAATGGGAACGAGGCCACGTGTGCAGGGCCAGGGCTGTTGCTGGCCACGTCCCTCTGCTTGGTGCAGCCGAGCACAGTTATAAAGGGCGGCCAGGCGACCCCCGAGCCAGAGCGCAGCAGAGTCTCCCAAGCCAGCCCAGGTAAGATGGTGATGGACGTGGGGTTCCTTTGGTCCCAGCACTGCCTGCCAACTGCATGTCATGGTGTGCCCTGACATGCCGTGCCAGGCAGGCCATGCCTGCACTGCCCTGCTCCAGCTTCATCCCAGCCACAGGACACCTCCTGCTCCAGCACTGCATCCCGAGCATCCTTGTACTGGCACAGTAGCCCGGCAGGCTCCAGGCACTGAGGTGAGGCTGGGTGCTGCCTCCGCAGTGCCTTGGGGGTTATACCTGGATACCAACCCTGCCCCAGCTCTCAGCTTATTCTTCTCTTTCTCTTACAGGCAGCTGAGCTCCGGGTCCTCTCAACTCCGTCTGCCCCTGTCTCTGTCTGATATGTTTGATATTAGGTTGTTTTATTGGAAAACCAACTAAATATCAAACATATTCTTACAGCGCCAGGGACGCCCAGCACCGACTTGGCCAGATGCTGCCTGTACCCTGCCTCAGGCAGGGGGGCCCTCTGCACCCTGTCCTGCAGCCTCTGCTAGTCCTCACTGCCACAATAAAACCTGTCTGCCCATCTCCATGGGACTGGAGAGGGGGAGCCCAAAGCCGTCCCGGGGGTTGGCGGAGGTTTGGGATGGCAGCGGGGTCAGCGCTTGCCACCTGTCCCCCCGCTCACGCCAGGGATGATGACAATACAAAGGCCCGTGGCCCTGTGCCCACCACTGCCTCCACTGCCCTGGCGTGGGGGGGTTATTTATGGAGGTGCAGCCACTGCTCAGGGCCCTTGGTGAGCACTGTCCTCCTGGTGCCCTGCCTAGGGTGCCAGGAGCTGCCACCAGGTCTCTGTCCCCCAGGTCCCTGGGTGCTGACTCCTTTAGCCCTCAATGTCTGTCCCTGGGTGGGAGCAGTGGGTCTCTTCCATAGGAGATCGTAACCTGATTTATGGGGCCAGTGGGACTTCTGGGCTGGCACAAGTAGGCTACAAATCCCTCAGCTGCTACCACTCGCCCTGAGAATTCCTCCCTGTGCCTGGGGAATCTGCTCCTCCAGGTGCCAACAGCATCCTCCACCTCAACACCAAGCACCAGCGTGGCCGGAGCTGGGCTCAGGGCTCAGTGGGCTCCGGGGGGCTCTGCCCCTGGTGTTGGGTGCTGCTCCCTTGCAGAGCCAAACCCTCTTGGCCAAGCCCCTGCTCCCAAAATAGTGCCAGGCTAATCTTGTCCTTTTCCATGCCGCCCCCGGGCAGGGGTAAATGTCAGCCCAGGGCCACCAAAACATCCTAAGCCCCCCAAGGAAGGCAAATGGGGGGCAGGGACTTTGTGCCAGTGCTGCACGGACTCAGTTCAACACCCTGAGGATGCGCTCGGGGCACCAGCCAGGGTGTCCCCTTGCATGGGGGGAGGGGGCACCTGGGACAATGTAGGACCCCCTCTCACAGACCTGCTGCTGCTTTTTATAACACCCCAGCTGTCTTCGGGAGCCCAAATAAGGCTGTGACCACCCGGAGCCCCCGGGATGCACAATGGGTCCCAAGCACAGACTTTTTGGGAAGGTGGGGAGGCGGGTCAGCCCAAGAAAGGCAAAGCTCCTGTGCTGGGCAGAGCTGATAAACGGCCAGTGGGGCACAGGCAACACAGCTGCCCTACGCACCCATTGTCTGTCCTGCATCCCGCTGCCCACTGCTGCCTGTGTCCCACCAAGAATGGAGGCCATTAAGAAGAAGATGCAGATGCTGAAGCTGGACAAGGAGAATGCCCTGGACCGGGCAGAGCAGGCGGAGGCTGAGCAGAAGCAGGCAGAGGAGCGGAGCAAGCAGGTAGGGCAGGCAGCCGCAGCCCCCAGCCCAGGGGTGTTGGGGGGTGGCTTCTGCCTATATTGGGTCACGCTCAGCCCAGACCCAACAGAGACTCTGCCTGGGGTATGAGAGTGCGACAGCTGCCACCATACCACAGCCTGAGGGCTGTCCAGGGCTTGGTCCCTGACAGCTGATGGGATGTGGGAAAGAGATGGATGCTGTGGGGCAGAGATGGTCCCAAGGATGGGGCAGGAGGGATGCTGTGGGGCAGAGCTGAGCCTGGGATGGGGCAGGCAGGGCTCTCTTGGGGTGCAGGGGTTCAGAGTGGGATCCACATGTGGTGACACCACTGTCCTTCCAGCTAGAGGATGAGCTTGCTGCCATGCAGAAGAAGCTAAAGGGGACAGAGGATGAACTGGACAAATACTCTGAGGCCCTGAAAGATGCCCAGGAGAAGTTGGAGCTGGCAGAGAAGAAGGCAGCGGACGTATGTATGGGGTGTAGAGTGGAAGCTGAGTGCTGCCGTCCCCTCATTGCCCTCCTGGTGGGACTGCAGCCCTTCCCTATGCCTTGGGGATATAGGAAGGTCCCTGCCCGGCTCACTGTGCTCCCGGTAAAGCTGTGTAGGTGTCAAGGAGCAGAGAGTGGCCCTGTGAGGGCCATGTCCGGAGGGCAGAGCCGGGCAGCGAGCAGCCCCCCAAGTGCGGGATATGGGGTCCACGTGTCCCCAGGAAGCTCTGAGTCACGGCTGGGAGTAGAGGAGCCGAGTTCCGAGAAGGAGAAGGAGGAGGGGGGAGCCCTCATTCCCCTGCGGGCGGAGGCGCATGGGCAGCGTGAGCATTGCACAGCCTGGCTATTGTTGTTCGCTGTTTCCAGGAAAACAATGGCGCGAGCGGTGCAGGGTTTCACACAGCGGCCGCTCTCCTGCCATCACGAGGCATAAGGCCTCGCTCATCACCTGTCAGGACCTGGCAGTCCTTGTGGGGCCGGGATATCTCAGGGTCCGGTGTCGGGGCGATGCAGCCCAGCCCTGACGCAGAGAAGGCAGGAGCCGTCCGCTCCCACTGTGCCCGCGGGGAAGTGCCTGAGCTCCAGCACAGCACCTGGGCTGCTCTCATTGGAGGCCAGGGTGTCACTGGGAGCTCCAGAGCCCTGGGACATTTGTCACCCTGCAGCTTTGCTTGCAGGTCCCTGTCGCCAGCCCTGCACCGGAATCGGCTTGTGTCGAGTGCGGCATTGCAGAGCTCTGGGAGCCCTTTCCCTCCCTCACACCCTTCTTGCCTTCCTCTCCTTCTTGTTGGCATTTTCCCTGCTGTCACCACATCCCCACTTGCTTCCTCGTGGATCCCTCTCTGTGCACCTGGAGCCCCTTCTCCTGGCTGTCACCCCCCAGGGTGGCCCATGGGGGTCCCCCGGTTTCTCCCGGGAAAGTGGGAGGATTTTGCACCCCGGAGTGATAAAAGGGCAAAGCTGCCTCCCAGATGCTTCCAGCTCAAGAGAGGCCTTTTGATCCCCACCTCATCCCTGGAAACATGCTATGCCATAGGTGCCATCCCAGACAACTGCTCCTGCCACATCTACCTGCTTGGCTGCCGAGGGTTTCAGGCCAGCAGCCCGGAGCCTTTCCCTTCTACCCACATGCTTGAATGACTGCCGAACAGGCTTCGTGGGGAATGAGAGCAGTGACAGGGCTCAGTGATGTGTTTATTGAACTCTTGGGGGGCTCCATGGCCCTGACACTGAGGAACACAGTCCCTAGCTCTGACGAACACTGATCTTTGCAGCGTTATCTGCCCTGAGACAGAAGGGGTTTTGCCTCGGCTCAGGCTGTTGCACCATTGGGATTTGGCACATGGAAGCGGAGAGGGAGCCTGGCAGCCACAGCCCTGTCTCTGGGTGGGCAGAGGGAGCAGGAGCTGCTGCAGGGCAGTGGGGTCCTGGCCCCGGCAGGGCCTGGGGGTTCTCCAGGGTTGGCAGTGTCCGGACCCACGGCCAGGCCGTGCCCAAAGGCAGCCCGCGGAGCTCCTCAGGGTCCGGCCGCGGAGCTGGGCGGGTGCGAGGCTGGCCGTGTGGGGCCCTGTGGGTCCTCTGGGCCCCGTGAGGCTGTGCCTGGTCCCTGTGACATCCGAGGCCGGTCCCGGAGTTCCCCCGGCCGCGTGGGGCCAGTCCCGGTACCCCCACGCCCATATGGGGCGGGTCCCGGTGGACGCAGGTGCCCGTGGGGCAGACCCCGGTGTTCCCCCGCGGCCCGGTGCTGGTGCCCCGTTCTCGCGTGTTGCCGTCCCACTGGGGCGGTCCCGGTGTGTGTCCCC
>VZTN01013597.1:0-38980 GCA_013400515.1 Erpornis zantholeuca | reverse complement strand
AGAGCCGGACGGGCGGCGCGCCCGGGGCCGGGGGTCGTTCCGAGCCTCGGGAGTGCCGGCGAGATGCCGGCCCGGGCCGGAGTGTGCGCTGGACCGGGGCTCTCGCTCTGTGTCCGTGGCTCTCTCTGGGTCCCCGGGACTCGCTCGCGGTGCTGAGCAGACACCGAGGCCGGGGGCATCGGCCGGTCGTTGTTTCGCTGTTACCGATACCCCGGGACAGACAGCACCGGGGGGGACCCGGCCGGGGGAGGGGGAGGCCCCGGCCATCTTGTGCGGCCCCGAGCCCGGAGCTGCGCAGGTAAGATGGAAGGAACGATCGGGCTCCCTCGGGATGTGGCCAGCGCAGGAGCCCTCGGAAGCACTCCCAAACTCCGCATCCTGCCCGGATCCCGGCCGGCGGGGTTCTCCGCTGCCCCAGAGACTGGCAACCGCGGGGAAGACAGGGGCTGGGCCCGGATTGCCTGGAAGGGAGGAGGGAGCAACGACAGCAGGATCTGAGCTGGCAGCGCTCGGGCTCACCGCCGGGCTGGGAGCACCGGAAAGGCTGGGACAGGGATGAGGTGACACGGGCAGGACCTCGTGGTGGCCGGCTCCCCTGGGCCTGGGACACGGGCAAGGCTGGTGGCGTTTTGGGGACAGGGATGGGGTGACACAGGGCAGGTCCTGGCTCGAGTCTAAGCATGATTCTCGTTGAATTTGCAGTGACTTTGCTGCTGCGTTCAAAGCGTGAAGCTGAGCATTCCCCACTCAGTGCTCGAGCCTGTGCCCGTGACAGTGCTGTGGCGCTGCCAGGGCATGGATTGCTGCCTGGGCCCATGGCAGAAGCTCCTGCCACTCCCAGGCCTCAGCTGGGCTCTTTCTTCACAGCCACATAAGGAATTCTCTTTGCAATAGCAGCATTGTCACGGGTACAGGCGTGCTGCTCACAGCTCCCTGAGCCTCCTTCAGGGGAGAGAATCAGTGCTCCCAGTATGACGCCCAGGGCTTGCCTGGCCCCGGGTTTTGGGGAGCCTTCTTGAATCTCTTGGGGAAGCAATGGTGAGTCCTGAAGGCCTGGATGAGCTTCTCACTTGATTTGCTGGGCTCTGGGCGTTCCCTGCTTTCAGGGCTGCCTTCCTGAAGGAAGCATGGAAAAATAGGAATGTGCCACTTGTAGCAGGGGTGCCTGGAAGAGTCACCTGGAAGTGTCACCCCATTCTCTGGGAAAGCCTGACAGTTTCATCTGTATCCAGGGAGGAGCAGCAGAGCAGGAGCTGTAAGGGCTCTTCTGCAGCAGGGGAGAGGCACTTCCTCAAAATTAAGAGTGGTTTTTGGGTGGGTTGAGCACTGCCTGCAGGAAGCCAGGACGCAGTGATGCAGTTAGAGGGTCAGGAAGTGGAGGCCCACGGTAGTGGTGTGTCTCCATCGCCTGGGAGAAGGAAGAAGGAGGTCCTTCACCTCAACAGCTGGTTGCCCCTTTAACAGGGAAAAGATATGTGTCAGGCAGTCTCCTTCCTGGTTCTGTTTAAGGTATTGTTGTGTTCCTCTTCAGGCAGACCACTTCCCCTTTCAAGCAGGGTGGGTGTTGGCTCTGGGCACCAGAGGAGTGGGGGCTTCTCCAGACCTGGGTGTACCTGCATGGGAGCTCCTCTGTGCTCTCCCAGCCTGCTCTTGGAACCTGCCAGGGGTGCCTCAGTGCCAGCAGGGGAGAGAGCTTGGACAGCCCCTCTGGGAACTGGGTGCAACCAGTGTTGGGCCCCACTATAACACTGGTGTCTTTCATCACTCTGCTCCTCCCTCCTCGGGCACGGTGAGGAGCAGTGTGTCTGCGTAGGATGCTTTGTTATGTGCAGCTGGGATATTTTGTGTCTGTCTGGCATGTGCCTGTCCCCGGATCTTTGCAGAAAATCACGGTGCTGCCCTGGAATGGCTGCACTCCTGCCTGCCTTCCTAATCCTGTTGGGGAGCAGAACTCTGGGCTCCCCTAGGGGGCTCCGGTGGGGTGTCAGTATCCCTAAAGCATCTTGGCTCCCCTGGGCTTTGGCTGGAATTGACGTGGATGTGGCTGTAAGCAGGGGCTTCGTGGCCAATCAGGACATGCCCCCAGGGTCCCAAAAAGATTGTAGCAAGTCTCTAGTTTAGTTCAGACTGTTTAGTCTGGGCCTGATCCAGAAGAGGAGTGCCACTGAAGGGATTTTCATCCTTGGCCTTGAGGTGCTTTGTTTTCAGCAATACTGAAGGGCAGTTCCCCCACTCTGTATCTGCCCTGGCTGCATTCTGACTCGACCCTGGAACAAGCCACAGGGTGATGGCAGTGCTGTATTGCCTTATTGAGCACAAGCAAGTGGCTCTGCCACATGAGTGATTAACTGAGCACAAAAAAGCATGGTCTGTGTTCCCCACTGTTGCCAACACAGTGCCACGGGGGCTGGCTTGTACCTTGTGGCTTCTTTGAAGGCTGATTGGGACATGGATTGCAGTGGTTGAGGGGTGAGATGGCCTCTGATGTATGACGGTTCCTTAAAGCCTCAGTCACATTTGTGGTCACATTTCTGACAAATGTCTGCAGGCTGTCAGCAGTTTCACCAGCTCCCGATGTGTACGACTGAACCAAGGCAGCTATTGCTGGGGAATAGCCTCCTCAACCTGTCTCAGGACTGGAGAAGGCTTTTGCTTCTTCTCTGGATTGTTAGTGAGTCGCTGGGAGGAAGGAAGCCTCAAGCACTGCACGCTCTCTGCTGGGGCAGTGGGCACTGCAGCAAGAAGCCCCGGGGCTGGGCAGCGCCTGTCACCAGCCCAGCCTGCCAGCACCCAATACAGCTTGGCACGTCCCTGAACCTGTTGTTAATCCTTCTCACGTTGCTGGTGAGAGGGTTTGCCTCAAGCAACGCTCATGTCCAGATCACACCAGTAAACTGACTCTCTGCTGAGTGGCATCTGTCACCACGCTCTGGTGTGGTGGATAAACAGGGCTGTGATGGATGGCCTGGCAGGATCCTGGCAGCTGTAGAAGCACCCTTGGTGTAAGTCATCTCCTCAGTGTTTATGGCTTAAACTGTCAGAGCAGCGCAGGCTGACAGCGAGAAGCCTGCAGGAGGGCTGCTGTGCGGACAAAGTGTGTGGGAAGTGTTGCAGAGCTAAACGTGTTGCTTGCCTCAGAGAGAGTGGCTAAAGCACCCTGGGTTTGCTTTGGGCTCTGGTATGCTGCTGCTGACCCAATGGCAGAGCTCAGCTGCCCTACTCGAGCTGCTGAACCTGCACAGGCTGAGTACCCTCCTCTGCTCCCTCCAGGCTGAGGCAGAAGTGGCATCTTTGAATCGCCGTATCCAGCTGGTAGAGGAGGAGTTGGACCGAGCTCAGGAGCGCCTTGCCACAGCTCTGCAGAAGCTGGAAGAGGCAGAGAAGGCGGCAGATGAGAGCGAAAGGTGAGCGAGGGCTCCTGCTCGCACTCTGTCAAACATGGAGGGTCTGGTGCAATCAACTTCTTGGGCTTCCCAGAGTGGGGGAGGAGATCCCACATCAAGGCTGGATGTGGGAGTCACTGCCTGCTTATGGAGAGCAGCTAAAACAATGCTGATGAACCTGAGGCTGCTGATGGCCTTGAGTGTCCTGTAACCTGAGGCTAGGGAATGAGGAAGTGCCGTGTGCCACCATGCTTCCCCGCCTCCAAAGGAGGAGAAATTAATGGGTTCAGGGACACCATTGCCTTGTAAAGGTGGCTGCCAGTGGGGCAGCCTCTCTTCCATCTGCCTCTGCCAGCATGCTTCCTAACTGGCAGATGTCCCCTGACCTGGCCTGTGATTCAGAGGGGAGTGGTCCACTTCCAGCTGTCTGATGTGCTTCCTTATGCACACACTGAGTGGCCTGACCCACTCTGGTATCCTGCCGTAGAGAGAGACTTGGCTCTTCCTGCATTCCAGATGGGGAAGTGCTTGACTTGGCTGTGCCGAGTCCCTAAGACAGCTGGGCTTGTTCTTCTCAGCAGCACTGCACTTCCCTTGGCCTGAGAGCCCGGTGATCTGCTGGAGGAACATTCCAAGGAACAGTTAATTCCAAGCAATTGAGGTCGCTGTATTCTGCCTTCCTGTGCCACCTTCTGCATTCAGAGGAGTCATTGCTTGTTGGGAAGCAGTGTGCTTCCAGGGCAGTGCTGCTAATGCTCTGAAACTCATTGCACTGCTAGATTGTCCAAGATTGTTTTACACATCTCCCCTCCCTGTGCTTGCTTTTGGGCAGAGGCATGAAAGTCATTGAAAACAGAGCTCTGAAGGATGAGGAGAAGATGGAACTGCAGGAAATCCAGCTCAAGGAAGCCAAGCACATTGCAGAGGAGGCAGACAGGAAGTATGAGGAGGTGAGACCCGTGGGTGCTCTAGTTCGACTGAGCTGGGCCAGGAGAGTCTACTCCTCTTCCTGCTGACAGCAAACCTAGGGGCAGAGCCTGGCTCTCAGCAGAGCTATATCAGTGCTCTGCTTGGCCAAACGCCTCTGACAGCTTCAGTGGCTCCTGTAGGCATTCATTCCATTCAGTGCTGTGCACAGCCTACAAGTGCAAAACCATCCTCCTTCCTCTTGACTCTGATTCTCCTTTCCAGGTTGCTCGGAAACTGGTGATCATAGAAGGAGATCTGGAGCGAACTGAAGAGAGAGCTGAGCTCGCAGAGTCGTGAGTAGTCTGCTTGCATGTACCTGGCACGTCTGCTTCTGCATGGGAACTAACACTGCATTGCTAACCTTGTTACACAAGGCCTGAAGCACAGGGTGGGTTTAGGTCCTTAAAGGAATGGATGAAAGCACTACCCTCCTTGAAACAGGATTAGCTCCACTCAGGACATGGAGTCTGTGATGCGATTTGCCTTGCGTAGAGTTGCTCTGCCCCTTTGCATGGAGGCACTCCCTAGTCATGGAGGCTGGAGAGCTTTCCTCTCCTCGGCATTCACCAGCATTGCTTTGTGCGTGCAGTCACAAGATCGTTCACGTTGCTACAGAGCACAGTGCTTGTCCTGAAGTGGCAGAGGCCTCCTGGGCCAGGGGCTGAAGTGGCATATGGGGTAGTCAAGGGCAGAGCTGAGGCTGAGGCTGGTCTCTGGGCCTCTCCAACTATTTGCAGTAACCACTACAGGCTTCTGCACTGCTGAGCAGGAATCTGGGCTTCCTCTGCTCAGAGCAGAGACACAAATCCTGGTGTTTGGGCTCCTTTCATATGTCTGGATGCTTTAGCTGATTCTTGAGGAGCTGGTCAGGGTCTTTCCGTGCTCTGGGCCTTGTCTAACACAGTTGGTGTGTACGCAGCAGCAGCACTGTGCTTCCCGCCCAGACGTGCATGTTGTGACCATGACTTTTTTGTGTTTCCCCCCATCCCTGTTTTTGCTCTGTGGTGGTGTGGTTTTGGTGCTCCTTTTGACCTTGCCCCCACCTGGCTTGTGCCCTTGTGTGACCGTCACTAACAGTCATTGCCGGGAGCTGCAGGAGCAGATCAGAGTGATGGACCAGAACTTGAAGTGTCTGTCTGTTGCCGAAGAAAAGGTACTAACCTTTCCCTTCTTGAACCATTAAACCAGAACTCATGTGGTCTCCTCACTATGCTCCTCCCCTCAGCTTTACTGCGTCTCTCTCTCCCTCCTGGAACATTCTGTCTTCTCTGCCCATAAATATCCCTGTCTGAGTGGTGGTGGCTGTCCTTCTGTCCATGAGAACAGTTTCCCTCCGTACAGCACAGTAAACATGAAGCTTCTCCTTGGAGACTCCAGGTCTGGCAGAAACCTGTGTCCACATCTCACTGCTCAGCTCTGTGCCCTGTGCATGTGCTGGCAGAATACTTCAAACATGAGCTTGGAGGCAAAAAGGGAACTTGCTTTCTGCACAAGTGCCTCAAAGCAGGGTCCTGTCCAGTCTGATCTCAGACAGTCTCTTAAAGAATTTCCTGGTCTTCCCTGCACGTGGATTCACTTCTTGTCTCCTGTCTTTCCCTCCCACTTCTTCTTTTCCCTTTTTTTCCCCCCTTTCCTTACAAAACCCCACAGTAAATGTTCCGAACTGGAGGAAGAGCTGAAGAATGTCACCAACAATCTCAAGTCTCTTGAGGCTCAGGCTGAGAAGGTAGGGCTGCCTGTCCCAGGGCCAGAAACATTGCTGTTGTGCTAGGAGGGTGTGTAAACAGCAGAGCACCCACTGGGGTGGAAATGATTCAACTGCAGTGTTAAGCAAGCCAGGAGAGCTGTGCTTGCTCTGCTGGGAGGGCTAACGTATTTCATTGGAGGGCTGTGGAAGCTGGGGTGGGGGAAGCCTGGCTGCCCTTCCCTGTCTTGGGGCAGACTTGATCAGCCAGGATGTTTAAGCTGCTAAAATGTTAAGATGAGGATTTTTCTGCACACAAGTTTGTGTTCCATGCATGATGTGGACTTGCTGCCTGACCCAGTCCTGTTGGACACGGGTAAGGATGTGAACAACTCCCTGTTGGAAGGTTCTGTGGGCATGTGTGCTGCAGTGAGGAGTTTATGTCTCCCTCTGTAGCTGTTGGCTCTGTGGAGTGGGAGGTATCTGGGGCTGCTGACTGCTGACTCCTTTTCCACAGTATTCTCAAAAAGAGGATAAATATGAAGAAGAGATCAAGATTCTGACTGATAAACTCAAAGAGGTGAGTGACTGTGTCTGTATGGCCCAGCTGGGTGAGCTGGCCTCAGCTTGACTGGGAAGAGGTGTGGAGGGTGGGAGCCTCCATGTCCTCGGACTGATGCCCTTTGCTGTAGAGCTGTTGTACTAACTGGCTTATTTCTGTCTGGCAGGCGGAGACTCGTGCTGAATTTGCTGAACGCTCTGTAGCCAAGCTGGAGAAGACCATTGATGATCTGGAAGGTACATTCTGGGGATAGGAAACCAAGTGATGTGGGTTAAGTGAGCAGCTAAGGAAGGCTATCTCTCATGTAGCTGGAGAGTGGAGAGGCTGCTGTGCTCCTCATTACTTGGAGCATAACCTGACTTGGCACTCCAAGGTGCCTCTGCTCCAAAAACAGTTCCCCACTGTGCTGCAGCAGGTCTCAAGCTCTTGATCCAGACACCTGGCCTTATATAGATAGCCAGTGCATTTTGATAGTGATGTCGTCAGGAATGTAACTAGATCCCTGTGCTCCATCTTAATCCAATTAATTTAGGAGTGGCATAGGAAAGAAATACCTGAACTTATAAGAATTGGTCACAATAACATCCTTGTGTGCAGAACGTCATGCATGTGCTGGCTACTGCAAACAGCATCTTGCAAGTCAACCACAGGAGTCAGTCTTGAAAGAGCCCCCGTGAAGACTCAGACTCCGCAGTGTGAGTCCTGAATCAAGGTTAAATCACCAGCATTTCAATCCACAAGGTAGTCAGCCTGTGCCAAGGGTGGGATCCTTTCCTCCTCCCATTCCTTCACACAGTTCTTCAGGAACACTCCTGAGGCCAACCATTGCAGAACCTTGCCCCAAGCCACAGAAGGAGAAGGTTCCAGCTGCCTCCCTTAAATCTGGGACTGTGGCCAGATTCTTCTGGATTGCTGTGGCTGGAGTGGTAATGCTGGTAAACCAAAACCCTTACAGGCCTCCTACCTTGACCTCAGGTGTGCCTCTGTGGTCTTTTAGTGCCAGGTCTTGGAGATACAAAACACCATCCTACTGTCTGGAGTCACTCTGGAGGTTTATTATCTAGAAATAGCAATGGTGTCAGCTGAGCTGTTCCAGAACTGCAGCCAAGCAGCAATCTGAGCCACCTCATGATCCAGGACAAGTTCTCATTTGGAACTGCAAAAAGTCTTCCAAATCCCTGCATGCTCCCCTCAAAACCTGTTGATTGAGAGTTGGCTCTTGTCTACAGCCTTGCTGCTGGAGTGACCTAGTTTATGACAACTGACAAAGTTCCCCGGGCTCTGCGAGGCTGTTAACAGCATGCCCAGCTGTACTACAGCCCAGGCAGCCAGAGCTGGAGCAGCCTGTGCCAGCTCTGCAGGGCTCAGGGATGCATCAGCACAGTTCCAGGCCCGCCCCTCCCCGGAGGTGGAGAGCTGCCAGTCTGCTCCATTATCTGATGGAGAACACTGGTGTGGCTGGTCTGCTCCCCCACCTCACCTCATCCTGCCGGATGGGAATTTCCTCTGATGCCCAGCTCTATTACATGACTGACTTCTCCCAAGCCAGTCTGCATTGGGACACAGGTGAGAACAAAGCACCTCAATTATCAGCGCTCTCCTTAGGTGTAGCAAGCTTCTCCCTAAGTGGATGGAGTTGCCCTTCCCTGCTGTCACTGGTTCCTGCTGACCTAGCTGGACAGCTTGTTTTTACAAGGTGATGTGGTTTGAGTGCTTGGCTGTGCTGCCCTTGGGGCTGGATTGTAATGCTGGAAGGCACTTGTGGGTCAATCCATCCTCAGGCCACTGGAACCCTCCCATTTATTGTTGGGGATGAACACGGAGTCGCTATGGCTCTGCATCTAACTTCATTTTCTTCTGTTCGTGAATCCCATCCTGCTTTTCCTGCCTCAGAATGATGGAAGAACTCCTTTGCCTTTCCTCATTGTTTTCCTTTTGTTCTCCTCCTAAACCTCTTCTAGATGAGCTCTATGCCCAGAAACTGAAGTACAAAGCAATTAGTGAGGAACTGGACCACGCCCTGAATGACATGACTTCCATGTAAATATGAGCTGGCTGGCGTTCGCCTCTCGCTTCAGCAGGCTGGACTGCCAGTGCTTGCTTGGTTTGCTGTGGTTTTAGTTGGAGAATCGGCGGCGCTGTGCCGTCCAGGTTACTTCTACAGATCTGCCCGAGGTGCCCCAGCATGACATCTTCTAACTCTAGGTCCCCGTGATCTGCATGTGTAACCAATTGCTGTGCTGGCCTGAAAGGGTTCTAACTGAAATTTGAGTGCAATTCCCATTCCCACTGGGAAAGGCTTTCTCAGGAAAGTGGCTTTGTCATCTGCTGGAGCCACTGGGCCATGGTCTCGGGATTCCTTCAGGAAGAGGCTGTGGATAGTGCGCATGTGGATTCCTTAGGAATTGCCACAACAGGCTTGAGATGGGCCGGATCATGAACTGATCTGTGGAAGTAGCTGAACTTGTGTGTTTCTGCAACTTTGCTCCTCAGCTTTGTGTTCAGATCTGCAGTGGGTGCTGCTAACAACTGCTCCGTCTGGTCCTTGCACTAACCCAGGAGAGGCCAAGTCCTCACCCCACAGAGAAAAGCCTTAACATTAGTGTCCCAAAGTTCCCTAAGCAGAGTTTGCTGTGCACAAACACCGAAGCTTCTCTTAAAATTAGTCTCCTTCTGTCTCACACAGATAAGTCTTGTGACTCCAAACTCCACTTTGGATTTGTCTCTCTGCTTGGTGGCTTGTTCTGCATCTGCACCCAGCATTCACGCTCTCTTCATCTCACTCTGAATTCCAGTACCTTTTTCCAGTTACTGTGCACAGGCATCCCTGGGAAGGGGTGCTGTAAAGACACTGAAGCTTGATAGCTGCAGCAGCAGCCCCCCAGTTCTGCTGCACTTGCTCCCAAACAAAGCTCCCTCTGTGTGACCTGATGTGCCAGACACAGCCTGCTCTGAGGGGCTGCCCTTTCTGTGTCAGGGAAGCTGGGAGGATGTTGTTCTCATCTGCATATCTTGTGTGGAGCCATAAAGCTCCTTTTGTATTTCTCTTGCCTCTTGCTCGAGCATGATGTCACCTTTTTTAAGGAAAACAGTTCTTGTATAAATGGCTGCTGCTTTTGAGAAATGGGTTTCTAGTGACCACTCACTGCTTTAGAGTAACTGTTTCAGCATTGCCTTCAAACCAGTGTCACCCTCGATGGAACACAGACCTCACTAGCACACTGGATTTTTCTTTGGGGTGTGTTACTGGCTCCCAGATGTGATGGCAGCTCTGCAGATGGCCTGTGGGGTCAAGCGGGAGGCTGGGGGTTGCAGCAGGAGGCCCTGGAGCTGTGCCTGACTGAAGACACTCCTCATTCCTGCCTGCTCTGGAGTGTTCACCAGCACCGTTGCCAAACGCTGGCTTGCAGTGGGAGGTCACGCACCTGATAGTCACTAGTCAGGGTGTGGAAGCCAATAAATACTGTGTGAGCTCTGGCTGGTCTCCACTGGGGCAGAACTGGTTGGGTGTGAGGTGCTGCCTGTGCTGGGGGGAGGGACATATGGCTTCTTGTTCCAGGAATGAGAAGGCACTGCAGCAGGGCTGTGAGCATCTGAGCCAGGGAATCTTTTGTAGAGCCCTCCCCTGCCCATGCAGGGGCTGAGGGCTGCAGGATCCTTTTAGGAGCGTGGCATGGAGCTTCCCACTGAGCACTGCCCCTGGCAGTGGGCTGTGAATGCCTGGCGTGTGTCACTGCTGCGCTGTTGCTAGTTGATCTGGTATGACAAACACTGGTCAGCCTCTCAAAACAGTATGTGCTACCTCATGGTGGTTGGTCAAATACTTTTTCCTTTCTGGATCGGTTCATCTGCCACAGTGCCCGAAGAGCCCTTCGTGACCAGAGTTCTGATGACATGGGACACTTCCCGTGGCTTTCTCAGGTTTGTGCCCTTCTGGTCTCCACATGACAGCACTGGCAGTCAGGATAATCTAGGCACACTCACCTGCCCCAGCCTGTCCCACTCTGTCTTTGGTAGCAGGTCTGGGTGGGGAAGGAGGGAATTTTGAAGTGTGGTCTGACTCTCCTGGGATGTGGGGCAGTAGCTGTGCCCTGTAAGCACAAAGCAAGAACCCATAACTCCTCAGTAACCCAACTGCAGCTGGAGTTGAGGATCTGGATCCTGTGGGAGGGGTAGGGCTTCTGTAAATATGAAGGCTTCCTGTCCAGTGTTCCATTGTCAGCTCTTAAAGACAACAAGGACACCATCATTGTCAGTATCTGAAGGGAGGGTGTCAGAGAATGCACCAGGTTCTGCTCAGTGGTGCCCAGCTCAGTGATGCCCTGCAGTAGGACAGGCAACACTGATGCCCAGGAAGTTCCACCTGAACATGAGGAAAAATTTCTTTCCTATGAGCACTGATTGCTCAGAGAGGGTGTGGAGTCTCCCTCACTGGAGATATCATAGAACCATATGGGCACAATCCTGTGCGATGTGCTCTGGGATGGCCCTGCTTGAGCAGGGAGGTTGGACCAGTGGTCCCTTTCAACCTCACCCCTTGTGTGATTGTTAGCAGGTGAGAGGGGGCAGCCTTGGGAAGTGCCTCTCTCCTCACAGGGAGGTGTGGTTGCATCTTGACTCTTGCTGTGGGGAGCTGGTGGCTCTGCTCTGCACGGTGATGTTCTGGGGATGTTATATAAGGCTGGGCTGCAGTAGGCCCTTTCCCCACTCATTCAGAAGGAATCCACTCTGGGTGGTAGATGAGTATGTGGGTGGGTGATGCAATGTCTACCCTGGGAGGTTTTGGAGGCATCTGGTCTGACCGGATTGCTGGGCTTGTGCAGGCTGGTTACTGTGAGCTGTGCTGTGACATGGGAGTGCTGCAACCATAGGTTAACTGACCAGGAGGGCCAGGACCTGGGGCTTCCCATGTCCTGGGGCTCTGTGGGTGGCTGGGATAGCTGGTGAGGCTGCCCTGGAGCTGGGCACAGAAGGGAGCAGGCCAAACATGGGGTAGCTGCTGCAGACCTGGGTAAGTGTTCTATGTGGAGAAGCTGTTCCTGAAGCCTGGAAAGGGTCATGCTAAACACTACAGTCTGCTACCTTGTGTGTGTGCATCATCACATCCCTGTTCACAAGCAGGAATGTTTACTTGAAAGCTGTGAGCTGTTGCACCAAGTCCTACTGAGCACAGTTCATTCTCATCCTCTGCCTCTCGGGAGACTCAGGACCAGCCTGGATCACCTGGGGACTGGCGTTGGGGCTGCTCAGAGCCAGCATGGAGCCAGAGTCCCTCACAGCAACAGCAGCTGTTGTGCAAGGCATAGGCCGGGATGGCATGTACCCACAACTTCCCTCAACTTCCAGATTGTGGTAGGACAGAAATTGGCTTCTCTGGCTGTGCCTTGGTCCCTTGGTGGCTTTAAAGAAGGGACAATCAATCAGCATTACTGCTCTCTCCTGCAGGGTGAGTGCAGTTAGAGCAGGTCCCAAGGACTGAGAGAAGCTGAGGGTGAAGCTGAAGTTGAGCTTTCCCCTTTGTGTGCAGGTGTTACACTGTATGGACTGAGCTGAGACTCTGGGGAGAGCAACATGCTTTGGCTGCTCCATGTAAACACTTGACTTAATGGAATTTTACCCATCTAGGTCTTGTTCAAGAGCAAAATATTCTGAGGTCGAAAGCAATGGGGAATAGTGTAGCACTGTTTCAGAGCACGTCTGAGATTCCTAGGACCTCACAGTACAAGGATTAGAGGAGAAGCCCAAGGCCAAGGCTGTGCTCTAGGCTCATTCCTCCAGCAGAGGCATCACACTATGTGTCACTGCAGGTGGTGTTGGTCAGTTCTGCCAGGTTGGAAGATGCTGTGTAAGGATTTTTTGCTGCTTGGAATTCCTGTAAGTGCAGGAATTGGAGCTGTCAGGCTGGGAGGACTCTACCCATGCAAATGAGCAGGGAAAGATGCTGAATGTGTTCTCTAGAGTTGCTGGTTGTGGCTGACAGGCTGTGTGCCAGGACACTGGCCACCCAGCCCTGAGAGGTGACAGATCCTGGAAAGGGACCAAACTGGTTCTCCCTTTCCGTGGAGCTGCTGATGAGCATGAGTGCTTGGCATGAGCCTTGAGGATCTGTGTGGCCACTAGACTCCTGTGGGGCTATAAGGACAGGGACTGGAGAAGCCACAGCTGCAGAGGAAGTGGCAGCTTGTGCCCTGCTCATGTAGTTGTTCTGGGGCAGATGTAAAAGAGGACCCTATGCTCCAAAAGTCCCTCTGTCCTGTACCTGAAGCAGTTGCTGCCTTCAGTCCTATCGGGGTTGTCAGTGTGGTACCAGGCATGTTCTCAGAGGAGGGTGCTCCAGGCCAGGGAGATGTCATCATTCTCAGTTCTTCTGGTGTGCCTGTCCTGCTGTTCAAACCCTGTCAATCCCACTGCAGTGTGGCGTGGCTCCCTCTGGAAGCTGTTTCTGGTACAGCCGTGGCAGGACTTGTTTCTGCAATGTGCTCCGCAGGCTTAAAGCACATCCCAGGTCTCTGTCCATGCTGGGGTCCAGCCCAGCCCAGCCTGCAGGTTCCTCTTCTGATGTCTCCTTTTCCTTTGTTTGCCTTTGCACATCTTTGGCAGCACTTTCCCTTCTGCCCACACTTGGTTTCCTCTGTGATCTTCCTGAGCTGAAGCATAGGTTAGAGAGAGACAAACCTTTGGGAATAGCCCAGGCTGTCCTCAGAAGCACATTATGGAGACAGCTTTTTTGATGTGCTCATCTTGGTGCTCTACTAACCTTCCCTTTCTTTCTTTTTCTCTCTTCCTCTTGCTTCCCTTATCCTGTTGCTGCTGCAGAGCGCCTGTACAGCCAGCTTGAGAAAAACCGCCTGCTCTCTAATGAGCTGAAGTTAACGCTGCATGATCTGTGTGACTGAGAAGGGGCCCACTAATCCCATTAAACAAGCTTATTGCGACCACCAGTGCTGTGGACCACAGTGAAATCTGATCATTAAGACTGGCAGACTTGCGAATTTTATCCAATTGCTGCTTTTTAGTGAGGCATTTGGATCTATCCTGTAATTTATTTAAGCATTTTTTTAATATATAAAGGTAACCTCTCTTCTTGGTGAAGTCACCCCCAGACTTGGCTGTTTTTTGAGCAGTCTTGTTTGCTTGTCCAGGGGGTCCTGCCTGGCTCCTCCATGAAACCAGAATAGCTGCAGCCCCCAAATGAGGGGTGGGGTGAAGTTAGACTTCTGTCTGCTTGAAGCTGCCTGTTGAGTGCTACAACTTAATTTACTAACAGCTGAATGACTGTAGGATTTCCTGGTGCATGGAATGATGGCTTCTACCAATAAATAACTGACCTTGTGGTCTGTCAGACACTACATACCTGTAGTACATTCCTGTCTAGAGGAGTCCTAACTGTGAAGGTTTGGGTGCAGCAGTCATTTCCCAGGCCTGACCCCAGTGCAGCTGCAGAGCCCTGAAATGGGTTGGGAAAGCTCACGGACATCTTGACAGCAAGTGCCAAAATGCACAGCCTGAAGCTGTGTCCTGGGTGCCGGCAGGAAACGTTTAAATGCTGCTGTTGCTCATGCTCGAGGAAGGTTGTTCTCTCTCTGTGCAGTTTCTGGCCCTGGGGAGGTTGGGAGTGGCTTTGGGAATCTGCCTGCACCTAAAGGACATTTTTCTACAGCCTGTCTGTCCAGCGTCCCGGCGTGTGGATGTCTGCAGTGATATGGGTGGGCTCACCTTTGGAGTAAAGCCTACTTAGAGCACTAGCTGCTGATCTGCTCTCTCCCTGGCTTAAGGAACATGTGAGAATTGGCTGCACAGCTACTTGTAGTGTCGGGCAGAGTGCAGTTCCCTCACTTCTCGCTCTGCCTGTCACTGTCCCAGCTTCTGCCCCGCTGCCCTCTAGGCCGGCGGTCTGCTCCCTGCTGCTGGGCTTGGCATCTCTGCCCTGTGCTTAGGGGAAGTGGGGCACAATCAGCTCTAGTTCCAGGGGGTGGTTTCCAAGTGTGTGTTGCTCTTGGGTTCCTTGCTGGGCCACGTGTGTCAGCTGTGGAGGTGTGGAAGCCCTGGGAAGAGCTGGCTGCAGTCAGAGACACCTGCATGTGAAACAGTCTCTAGAGCTCTGGCTAAAGGTGCACCGTGGCCGTGCTGACTGGGAGCACTGGCAGTGGGAGAGGCGAGGGCTACACACGAGCCAGGTAACCTCAGAGCTTCCAGCTGCACCCAGCCAGGCACTCCGGTCCAAGGATCGCTGCGGCAGTGTGTGGGGAAGGGGCTGGCACAAGCTTTCTTTGGCAAAGGAGTCTCGGTTGTTTGATGCTGGTTTGTAACTCTGAACTTTTGCTTTCTGCCAGATAAACTGAAATCCACCAAAGAGGAGCATCTCTGCACGCAAAGAATGCTGGACCAGACCCTGCTAGACCTGAACGAGATGTAATGGATCCCTGCCACTGCCTCTGCCATGTGCCGGCCCAGCCACTGCTGCCCTCTGACCCTGAGGACCAGAGTTTACTTTCTGTTGCCAACTTGACCAAACACAAATCTCCTTTGTTCCAGGGTTAAAGGCCACCAGGTTGGGCAGAGCTTCAAACAGCATCATTAAGGGAAATAAACAATGCAATAATGTTTGGAGAGCATGTTTGAGATGTACACATTTTGTAACTACCTTTTTTTGTAGCAACCATTATAAACATTCCAAATAACGTGTGAGGCTGGTGAGCTACACTTCAAAGCTCTTAGCTTTAAAATTTGGTATTAACCTTCTGTTAATTGGCTCTGGGTCACCCTGCTTTGGCAGGGCAGGAAACTGATGTGATGATTCTGACTGCAAGTCAGAGTAGCCAGGCTAGGGATGAAAACCTGTTGGGAAAACTTCCTTTCCAAGGGCTGTTTGCCAAAAGTGCAGTTCAGTTTTTCAGCTTTAAGGTAACTCTGTGTTGGGAAGGAACAACTTGGGTGAAAGGCATCTTTTTTTTTTTTTGTTTGGTTGGTTTTTTTAAGCCAAGCCAGTCATCTGAACATTTGAACCTTCACAGGGGTTGTGTCCCTTCCCCTCCACCCCTGAGGGGCTTAGAGAAGCCACTGCCCCTGTAACCCACTGCTACCCTGGGGCTGACTTTGCCTTCACTAAGTGCTGATGCACCAAGCTTCACTGCTCATCACTGGGTTACACTTAACAGCTTAAGTACAACAGTCTTGTGTTCTTGGAGAAGTGTTTTTGCTTACCTGGAGGGAGGGAGCCAAGCCTTTCCCCCTGGCCGGGACTGCTCTTACTGTCTTAATTGGGTACAAGCCATCTTGCTGTGCATTGCTGATGTGTAGTGGTTGTGAGGTGTCAGTGTGGCAACGTCACACTCGCAGTGTGTAGCTTGTGGTTTGAGCATGCTGCTTGGTTGTAGCAGTTTTTGGGGCCAATCTGGAGACAAAAACCCTATCCAGTGTTTTGATACTAAATTGAAAAATTGTGTTACTGTCTTTTGAAATAAAAACTGATCCCTCCACATGGCTGCTGGCTGCAGAGCTTTATTGTGCGGGCTTGTAGGGGATGAGGGTGGGGATGAAGACTGGGGTGCGTGCCCATCTCCTGGGGGTGAGACCACGCATAGGGTAAGTAGCACTTCCCAGGGCTGGAGTGCAAAAGCAGGACTGTGCTAATGAGTTCCTCAGTCAGTTTGGAGATGACACTGAGTTGGGTGGAAGTGCTGATCTTCTGGAGGGTAGGAAGGCTCTGCAGAGGGATCTGTACAGGCTGGATCAATGGGCCGAGACCAGTGGTGTGATGGTCAACATGGCCAAGTGCCAGGTACTGTCCTTGGGTCACCATAACCTGCTGCAGTGCTCCAGGCTTCCAGAAAAGTGGCTGGAGAGCTGGGAAACAACGTGGGAGTGCTAGTTGACAGCAGCTGCACATAAGGTGTTGTGTGCCTGGGTGGGCAAGAGGCCAAGGGAACCTGGCTTGTTTGAGCCATGGTGTGGTGGTGGAACCAGAGCAGTGCCCATCCTCTGCACTGAGCACTCCTGAAGGACCTCAAACCCTGGGGTCAGTTTTGGGCCCCTCCTGACAAATAAGACCTGGAGGGGCTGCAGTGTGCCCAGAGAAGGGAACGGAGCTGGGAAGGGGCTGGAGCACCAGGAGAGGCTGAGGGGGCTCAAGCTGGAGGAAAGGAAGCTCAGGGGGAACCTTCTCACTCTCCACAACTCCCTGACAGGAGAGGGCAGCTGGGGGGGATCAGGCTCTGCTCCCAGGGAACAGGGACAGGACAAGAAGAAATGGCCTCAGGTTGTGCCAGGGGAGGTTTAGATTGGATATTAGAGAAAATTTCGTCACAAGAAGGTTTTCCAGTCCTGATAAAGGCTGCCCCATCCAACCTGGTCTTGAACACTCCTAGGGATGGGGCAGTCACAGCTGCTCTAAGCAATCTGTGCCATTCCCCCTTGTCCTGGCACTCCATGCCCTTGTCCAAAGTCCCTTTCCATCTTTGTTGGAACCCCTTTAGGCACTGGAAAGCTGCATGTTCCTGAGCTAGTGAAGGTTTGGAGAGGAGAAGGGACCATCTTGAAAAAAACCCCAAATCCTGAGCTCAGGGTCTTCCTGTGGGTGAGTGGGCATGGCTGTGGCTGTGAGGCAAGAAGCTCTCACCTGGTTTAGTGGCCTGGCAGTCCAAGAGGCTGCTGCAAATCTACCAGGGAATGGGGCTGAGGGGCTGTTGTCCTGCCTGTGCTGGGCAGTGGGGCACAGGGTTGTGCAGTCAGAACATAAGAGCTGTTTTCTGAGCTCTCAGTGTTGACTGGTGTAGAGGGACCATCAGCTGAGGGACAGTCAGCTGCTTTTACAGAATTAGAACTTGCCCTTAAACATTATGACTTTGAACATTGCCGCCACTCTGTTATGGCAGCTCAAGGGTCTTGTGTTCCTCCAGCGGTTCAGCAGTGAGGATGGGCACTGTGCAAGCTGTGTGCTTGGCACAGCACACTCCTCTCTTTGTTCAACAGAGCCCCCCTCAACAGAGTTCCAGCTGGATCTGATCTCCCAATGTGTCTCCATCCTCTTTCCCAGGTATGACCAATCTGATTTGTAGTAAGAGACTGTAAAGGCAAACAGGACATTTTGGAGCCTGATTCCAAGTTTCTCTGAATGCTTCAACTTCCCTTAGTAGTTACTTGGGTGCTCTGAGGACATCTGTATTCTCTTTTGATGAAATGAAAATTACGAGAGACTTCCTGCACAACAACAAGGATGTTCCTGTGTGAGCCCATTTGCTCTTCCTAATTGCACTGTGTTGTAGAAGCTGGATTTTTTGGAAAGTAAGTAAATTATAAGCTCAATTATAAATCCCTTATGTTTCCTTTTTCTTTAGGAATATACTCTTCCTTTATAACTTTTTCCCCCCCATTGGCAGTGGATAACTCAGTCTTACGGCAGAAGTAGCCTGCATATTTTCAAATGCAGTGATTTGAAAACTGAAGCTGGCATTTCTCCACTTGATGGGCTTCTCTCTAAATCACACTAGTTAACTCAACTGCAGACTAACAACAGAAGTTGGCCCCAGAGCTGGGAAAGCCTATGTCAGGATTGCCTTCATGCCACTTCTCTGCTGCTTGCTGTTTTTTTCATCGTGGAGTGTTTGGATTCAGGAATCAGTTGTCAAATGGTTTAGATACTTAGAGGATGAAGAATGAGAATGCTTCTGCTTCAGTTCCTGATTCCTGCCCAGAAGAGTTTCACAGTGACCACTGCTGCCACTGCCCTGTGCTTGTCCTCTGTTCCTCACTGAAATCTGGGCTCTGGCAACAGGAAGACGTTTCTGTTACAGAAATCAGCACTGCTGCCACTCTTGTTGCTCTGGGACAAAGACTACTGCAACTTTCAGGTTTCCGAGCCAATTTAGGAATGCTTCTACTATTAATCCTCAGATTAAGAATTTTCAAAAATAGAATTGCATTTCTTAATGAAAACCATATTACCAAGTTGCTGTTGATGGCTCTTGGGAGCAAACCTTGTGTTTTATTTCAGGTTTCACCATCTGCGTAGGAGACAGGAGGACGCTGGAAGTGAAGCTGTATGTGGTGGCTCTGTAAGTTTATGACACCAAAGTGTATTTATCTGATAGGAATGTGTGTTTACTTAACAACGAGCAGCTGCCAAATGGAGTGCTACGGGTGATTGTGCTGCAGATTTTAGCACTAATAAGGAAATGAGAGAGTGGGAAGGGACTTAACCCTCACTGTGATGTTATCTCAGTCTCTCCCTCACACACAATTCTACTCCCATATATTCCCCAAAAATCCTCTGTGTGACAAACCACTACAGAAATGCAAAATTCTGGGAGTATTTTTGGAAAGTGCACTGGGTTTTCCTTGGAAGGGAATACACTTTCCATTGATTTCTGCCAATTCACAGAACCTGAGAATAACTCGCCATTGTAAAACAGAACTGTTTTCTGCAGATAAAGGCAGAGGTGATAGTAATTTATTTCAGATTTTTTTTTCTCTATTCCCTCAGGCCATAAAATAATACTCTTGTTCATATCTGTGTGAAAGAAACTGCTCTGTGCTTCAGGTTATGCCATATTCCATAGAGTTCAAAGACTCACAGACTGCTTTGTACTGGGAAGGACCATTCCCCCTTGTCCCTGGCACTCTAGGCCCTTGTCCAAAGTTCCTCTACAGCTTTGTTGTAACTCCTTTAGGCCCTGGAAGGGGCTCTAAGATCTCCCCAGAGCCTTCTCTTCCCCAGGTGGACACCCCCAGCTCTCCCAGCCTGGCTCCAAAGCAGAGGGACTCCAGCCCTCAGAGCACATCTGTGGCTGCTGGACTCACTCCAGCAGCTCCATGTCCTTCCTGTGCTGGGGACCCCAGAGGAGGCAGCTCTGTAGGGGTCTCACCTGAGCAGAGCAGAGGGGCAGAATCCTCCCCTCTACCTGCTGCCCATGCTGGGGGATCAGCCCAGGACAGCATTGGCTTTCTGTGCACTGGTCTGCTGGTGCACATTCTCTAAAAGGTTTCCACAGACAATTCCTTCTGCAGTTCCTGTAGCTGTGAGCTGACTCCAAGAGGTGTCAGAAATGTGAGAAACCAGACACTTGGATAGAAAGGCCAAGAAAATTGGAATTACAGCAACAATTCTTGAACTTTGCCCTGACACTGGAGCAGTGGCAGCTCTCACACAAGCCATGTACAGCATGGCCTCTCCTTACCTGACCAGATGCAGGTTCCTGGCGCACTCACTCTGTGCCAGGTAGTGTTCTTGCAAACGACTTCCAGAAGTTTTCAAGTGAAGGTGTCCTGGGACCACTCCCCAACAACGAATTAGATGTCATTTTTGAAGCTGATGAAGCTGTTGAGCAAGTTGCTCTGTGCCAACTGGCCTCAGCACCTAAGGTAAATTAATGTGTTCAGGAACTATGAATGTAGTCACAGACTCCTGTCTCTATTTTTATACAAAGCAAGACATCATGGAGGCAATGCAGCATGTCAGAGCAACAGTTTGATTACCTAAAAGGAGAAACAGTGGTTTGATACATGTTTTTTTAAGCTT
This sequence comes from Erpornis zantholeuca, assembly GCA_013400515.1. Classification (NCBI taxonomy): domain Eukaryota; kingdom Metazoa; phylum Chordata; class Aves; order Passeriformes; family Timaliidae; genus Erpornis; species Erpornis zantholeuca. Next base: position 18,866 of record VZTN01013597.1, on the reverse strand, counting down.
AGATTTTTCAAGTCCTAAGCTATTGATAGAAATCTCTGCTGTATTTTTGGCCCATTCAGGCTCATATCAAGTGCCTAATTCTGGTGGGGGTGTCCACATTTCAGCTGGGGTAGCGTTAATTTTGCCTAGTTCTGCTACCTGTCATTGCCTAACAGTTCAATGCATGAGCTTTCTCCCTTTGGTGGTAAACTGCTTTGCGAGAAGATTGCTTCCTTTTCCCCTAGCTTTAGGATGGCTCTGCAGTTCACCTCCCTGTGCCAGGCACCTGTGAACAGGACATGAAGATTTACCTTCCCATGACTCTGTCACTTGTTGTCCTTGTATTTCCACACCATCTCTTGGAAGTCTTGTATCAATACAAACTTCAGGTGCAGTAGAGGGCTTCTTAGTGCGAGAACCTCTTCCAGAAGGGAAGTTAGTTAAAAACGTTGAGACAGTTGAGGCATAATGAGGATCCTGAGCACTGATTGGGTCAAACTATTCTTTTTTTCCTTCTTTAGTCTTGCAACTACTCCCCTTCCACACTCCTCCCTCCAGGAAACCCCATGTTTTTTGTGACGAAGCAATGTACTCTTTTCCTTTTTCCAGAGATGCCATGCTCCTGTCCTGAAGAGTTCTTCCCCCTACACTGTGCTTTTCCTCCCTCTTCCTCTCTCATGTTCTTTGGTTGCAGTGTTCTCTGGCCCTAGCCCTGTATTCCCAGATTGTTTGGTGTTCACTCGACTGTGCAGCAGTCAAGTTCACTGGATTTTTGATCTATTGACAGTGGTGTGTAAGAGCAGCCAAGAGAGATGCACTTTCCGCCTGTTCTTTCCCAGAATTTGATCACCTGGGGTAAATGGTCTCCTTGTGTCTGGGCAGGGAAAATTGAGTTTATTTGGTTTTCTTTAGGCTGTAAGACAAGCCTGAATGTAGTTCACTTGACTTCTGATGGTCAATTGCAAGACATTACACGACTTTGAAAAGTACTTTGAGATGTTCAACTGTGGGACTCCCAGAAGTGCTGCTGCTGGGGTTGCTTGAGGTTTTCTTCATTATTCTCGGGGGTGGGGACAAAATGTACACCAGATAGACCAGCCATGCCCACACTACACCACAGACACACAGCCTGGTTCCCTGGACACCACTGTGCCCACACCACCCACAGACACACAGCCTGGTTCCCTGGACACCACTGTGCCCACACCACCCACAGACACACAGCCTGGTTCCCTGGACACCACTGTGCCCACACCACCCACACACACACAGCCTGGTTACCCCGACACCACTGTGCACATGTTGCACACATATGTCCCAACTCGTGTCCCCTTGCCCAGCTCCCCCCTACAGTCTGCTCCAGACTGGCAGGGAGTCATCAGCACCCCCCCTCCACCCCTCCATTCCAGCCCACCCTGTCCTCACGGCTGCTGCTGCCCTGCTGTGGTGTGAGGAAATTGGATCCCCACGCCCCATCCTGGGGTCCATCCTTTTGCTCTGGGAGACTTCCTTCATGCACTTGCAGGAGCCCCCAGCTCTGCCCTGCCTGGATCATGACAATCCAAGCCTGGAAAGTGCTGTTTATTGGGGCATAGAGGATGTTCCTCCATTAAGGCCCTGGGCAGGGGGTGCGGTGGTACCACCCTCACCCAGCCAAATCAAAATAATAAAAACAGACTTTGGTCCTGGCAATACTGGCAGGGGAGGGAACTGGTTGGTCTGTGCAGTGAAATAAGGCAGTTTGGGGAGACCCCTGGCAGGCAGGACCCTGGGGGACCCAGGGAGACTCAGAAGATCTGGCAGGATGGGCCTTAGCTGTGTGTGCATGTCCTGCCTGCTCGCCTGCTCCACCCCTACCCCCTAATCACTGTGGTTTGGGAACCCATCCAGCTGGACCCCAGTGGGCAGAAGGACAGGGGAGCACCAGGCACTCAGGGACACCCTGAGCAGGGATAGTGTCAAGCCTTGGACCCATTGGTGGCTAACCCAGTGTGAGCACCTGCCGGAGACCTGGGCCCCCACTGGGGTTGGAACCCCTGGTTCCAACCCCTGTCCTCTGCCCTGGGTCTTTTCTTCCTTCTGTTCGTCATGTTGGAAAGAATGCAGCAAGAGATCTTCTTCTGCTGTTTCAGAGTTGCTTATTTTTCTTATCAAAACCTCGGAGGCAGTGGCAGCACCCTCCAAAGACAGCAGGGCAGAAAGGCAATGGCAGCTAAAAGGCAGCTGCCTTTTATATCTTACTAACAACCATTCAAGAAACAATACATATCTTATTTTCTTTTCGACACCAGTAAACCCTCATCTTATTGATATGTCTTTTCAATACTAACTTTTTTCCACCAACCAACACACCACAGGAACTGGTGTCAGAGAAGGGAGGAAAAGAATGAGGAGAGAGGAGAAGAAGAAAGAAGGAAAAACCACACCCAAAAACCTCCATCTTGTCCCTATGTAATGCATAGAGCAAGATCCTAAAAACTACACCCAAACTCTCTGTGGTACACTTAACAAAAATCTCTTCACCTCTCTGGTGCATTCAGGTTCTCCCAAAAGTGGAGGGAGCTTCTCCAAAAGCCTAGGTCGCTGGCTAGGCCACTTTTGAGGAGCTCTGGGGATATAAAGAAACCACCAGAGGAGCAGGAGAAGCTTTCAGGCTTCCCTGGACTCCGACAAGCACCTGCACATGGCAGGTGGGTAAAAGCCTGGGACCAGCAGAGCAGGAGTAGCCTGGGCACTGTGGCTGCCGGGAGGTGTCAGCTCAGTCCCACAGACCCTGAAAGGCTTCTGGGTTTGGAGCAGGACTGGGGCAATTGCTTAAAGGTGTGGTTGGACTATGGGCTTAAACGCAGCAGATCCCTCCTCCGGACCTGCCCCCTCTGGCCAGCAGGCGTGGGGACGCAGGGGTTGTGTTGCAACCATGGCACCCACCAAGTCCACAGGTCATTGCATGGGGACATGGTGGTGGTGGCAGCAACAAGGACAGCAACAGGGCCATGCTCAGATGGGACAGCAGGGACACAGCAGGATGGAGGAGCAGGGGCACAGGAATGAATGGAGGGGTTGGGATAGGGACACTTGTCAGTAAAGAGTTGGTACAGGGACACTGGCAGGGGATGGAGCTGGGACAGAGACCTGGCAGCATTTGGAGGAGTTGGGACAAGGACATGGCAGTGGATGGAGTAGTTGGAACAGGGACATGTGGCAGCCAGGGTTGAGGGCGTCAGCCCTGTGGGAAGCCTCACCCAGGGACATTGTCCATGCCTGTGTCCCTTGAGGGGCTAAGCCCCCACTATGGGCTGTGAACCCCCCCACCAGGGTGTCATCCCCCACTCCATGCTGTGACCCCCTCTGTGCTGTACCCCTGCTCCAGGCTGTGTGCCCACTCTGGTGCAAGGGGCACGGCCAGGCCCATGCACAGCTCAGCCCAGCTCTGCGGTGGAGCACTATGCAGCCCTTCCAGAAGGTTCCAGGACTGCCCCCGTTGGCTCTGCTGCTCTCCCCCGAGCCAACTAAGGGGCCATAAGCTGCTCCAGTCCCTGGCTCAGAGGTGGCAGATCCACCCCCAAAAGAGACACAGAGCCCTGAAATGCCTGGCTCCCTCACACCATGGAGTCACATGGGAGTTGGAGAGAGCAGGAGGCATGAAGAGGGAAAGAGGGGTAAGAGGACCACAGCATGTTGTCCTTCCTCTTCCCCAGCCTGGAGTAGCTCGGGCTCCCAGCAGTGTCCGTGCACCGTCCCCTGCCATGGTCAGCCTCACCTTTCCCAGTTCTCCTTGTTTTCCAGCCGCTCTATCAGAGCAGCTGGAATTAATCAGAGCCACTCCTGCAGGATCCTGCAGCTTAAGGCCCTCAGAAGCTGCCAGTCCCCAGCCCATGGATTTGACATGTATCCATTATGCTCTGAACCCCTTTGCTTTGCCCCGAGAAAGGTTCAGCCACAGGGTCAGAGGTGACACCACGATGACAAGGTGGCACTGGTAGGGCTATGGGTGGGGAAAGGCCTGCCCGGCTCATGGGGACCCGCTGAGGACACAGCTCCCCCCAAGAATGCTGTCCCAGTGGATCTGAGGACAGGGCAAGGGACAACCTCTGTCCCCAAAGAGGGGCAGGTGGGACAAGAAGCCTCAGGGGTCCTCCAACCCTGGGGCAGCTCCTGCCTCACAGCCCTGAGGTGAGGGAAGGATAGAAAACACTGCTCCACAAATGTCTCCATTAAAAGTCATAAGGAAATGGAAACCCAAAATGGTGGGAAATTGCAGCTCGGCACCTGTTGGGGATCAGCCTAGCCATGCTGCTTGGCTCCGGGCCCTCCACTGCACCTGGGCACAGGACTTCTCAGGAATTTCAGAGGCTCTGCAGAGGAAAGAATCCATAAGGCTCTGGGAGCAAGTTAAGGGTTAGGGTTTGATGAGGCTGCAGAGGGACCTGCCAGGTGGCCTAGGGTGGGATGCCAGGAAGGACCTAGGGACATCAGGGGCCCCAGGGAAGCATCACTGTCAGCAGCTGCTGCAGGGGTCTCTGCTGCAGCAGCTGCACTGGTGCATGGCGGTGGGAGGGACTCTGCTGGACTTGCAGTGTCTCCAGGATACAGAGTGGTGAAGGTAGGGGTCTCTGGAGGACAGGATAGTGAATGTTCCTCACTCCTCTGGGGAATGGAGGAGAGGGCTTCCCGCTGCCCTGGGTGAAAAGTACAGGAGGTGGGGGGATGAAAATGGGGTCTCCCTTGTCCTGGCAGATGAAGGCAGGTGTCTCTGCTACCCTGGAGGATGGAGGCAGGAGCCTCCACTACACTGAGGCTGAAGGGATGATGCAGGTGAGGGCATCTACTGTCCTGGTGGATAAAGATAAGGGGTCTCCTGGGTACTCGATGATGGTTTTCTGCTCTCCTGGGAGATAAAGGTGGGGGTCTCTGCTGCACTGAGGGATGAAGGCAGAGGTCTATGCTGCCATGGGGATGAAGATGAGGGTCTGTCTCCCTTGTCATGGCAAAAGGTGGCATGAGTCTATGCTATCATGGGGGACAAAGAAACGGGTCTTTGACGTACTGAGAGATGAAGACAGGGATCTCCACAGCCAAGCTTAACCGGGGCGTGCAGGTGTGGGCCTGTGCCATGAGGGCCGCCGGGTTTTCAGGCCGTTTCGCCACGATCGAGCCACCGCTAGGACCAGCCCGCGCCCCGTCCTAGACCAGTGCTAGGACTGCCGGCCCCGCCTCCACGAGTCCCAGGGCAGAGGGCAGAGGGCGAGGGCAGAGCCGGGCTCCTGCCGCGCTTTNCAACTAAGGGGCCATAAGCTGCTCCAGTCCCTGGCTCAGAGGTGGCAGATCCACCCCCAAAAGAGACACAGAGCCCTGAAATGCCTGGCTCCCTCACACCATGGAGTCACATGGGAGTTGGAGAGAGCAGGAGGCATGAAGAGGGAAAGAGGGGTAAGAGGACCACAGCATGTTGTCCTTCCTCTTCCCCAGCCTGGAGTAGCTCGGGCTCCCAGCAGTGTCCGTGCACCGTCCCCTGCCATGGTCAGCCTCACCTTTCCCAGTTCTCCTTGTTTTCCAGCCGCTCTATCAGAGCAGCTGGAATTAATCAGAGCCACTCCTGCAGGATCCTGCAGCTTAAGGCCCTCAGAAGCTGCCAGTCCCCAGCCCATGGATTTGACATGTATCCATTATGCTCTGAACCCCTTTGCTTTGCCCCGAGAAAGGTTCAGCCACAGGGTCAGAGGTGACACCACGATGACAAGGTGGCACTGGTAGGGCTATGGGTGGGGAAAGGCCTGCCCGGCTCATGGGGACCCGCTGAGGACACAGCTCCCCCCAAGAATGCTGTCCCAGTGGATCTGAGGACAGGGCAAGGGACAACCTCTGTCCCCAAAGAGGGGCAGGTGGGACAAGAAGCCTCAGGGGTCCTCCAACCCTGGGGCAGCTCCTGCCTCACAGCCCTGAGGTGAGGGAAGGATAGAAAACACTGCTCCACAAATGTCTCCATTAAAAGTCATAAGGAAATGGAAACCCAAAATGGTGGGAAATTGCAGCTCGGCACCTGTTGGGGATCAGCCTAGCCATGCTGCTTGGCTCCGGGCCCTCCACTGCACCTGGGCACAGGACTTCTCAGGAATTTCAGAGGCTCTGCAGAGGAAAGAATCCATAAGGCTCTGGGAGCAAGTTAAGGGTTAGGGTTTGATGAGGCTGCAGAGGGACCTGCCAGGTGGCCTAGGGTGGGATGCCAGGAAGGACCTAGGGACATCAGGGGCCCCAGGGAAGCATCACTGTCAGCAGCTGCTGCAGGGGTCTCTGCTGCAGCAGCTGCACTGGTGCATGGCGGTGGGAGGGACTCTGCTGGACTTGCAGTGTCTCCAGGATACAGAGTGGTGAAGGTAGGGGTCTCTGGAGGACAGGATAGTGAATGTTCCTCACTCCTCTGGGGAATGGAGGAGAGGGCTTCCCGCTGCCCTGGGTGAAAAGTACAGGAGGTGGGGGGATGAAAATGGGGTCTCCCTTGTCCTGGCAGATGAAGGCAGGTGTCTCTGCTACCCTGGAGGATGGAGGCAGGAGCCTCCACTACACTGAGGCTGAAGGGATGATGCAGGTGAGGGCATCTACTGTCCTGGTGGATAAAGATAAGGGGTCTCCTGGGTACTCGATGATGGTTTTCTGCTCTCCTGGGAGATAAAGGTGGGGGTCTCTGCTGCACTGAGGGATGAAGGCAGAGGTCTATGCTGCCATGGGGATGAAGATGAGGGTCTGTCTCCCTTGTCATGGCAAAAGGTGGCATGAGTCTATGCTATCATGGGGGACAAAGAAACGGGTCTTTGACGTACTGAGAGATGAAGACAGGGATCTCCACAGCCAAGCTTAACCGGGGCGTGCAGGTGTGGGCCTGTGCCATGAGGGCCGCCGGGTTTTCAGGCCGTTTCGCCACGATCGAGCCACCGCTAGGACCAGCCCGCGCCCCGTCCTAGACCAGTGCTAGGACTGCCGGCCCCGCCTCCACGAGTCCCAGGGCAGAGGGCAGAGGGCGAGGGCAGAGCCGGGCTCCTGCCGCGCTTTGCCGCTCGCCCGCCGCGCCGCCATGCTGGCTCCCTTCATGGGCGGGCGCTGCTCCCTCACGGCCCGGCCCGGCCCGGCCCGCTATCCTGCCGGGAACCCGCTGGGTCCCGCTGCCGCTCCCGGCTCCTTGAGCCTCCGGTGCTCATCGCTGCTATGTTTAATCTCTGCTTGGATTTGCCTTCGCCGTTCCCGTTTCTGCTCCCAGTCCTGTTACGGCATAGAGGGTCTCCCCGAGTGAAGCAGAGACTGCCGCCTTCATCTATGTCAGGAAAATTAATCCACAAACACTAGAGGTTTACATCCCAAAAGGAGAGAGAGGAGTCCTGTAGCTTTACTCGACAAAAGGGAGAGGCCATGGGCATTTACCATGGGGTCTCTCAAGTTGTTGGAGAATGCAGGCTCCTTTTTATCCTGATTTCCCAGACGCATTTCCCTCCCTCACTGGCTGAGGTACTTGAGAGGTACAGACTTCCTGAACCACCTAATACAAATTGCCTTTCTAATGTGTACTTCCCCCCCACTGCGCCTTTTTCTTTCTTTTTCCTTGTGTCTCTGTTCTTTTTCTCTTAAGTCCAGGGATTTAGCACGGCCTTAAGTGAGTAAGTCTGTGCCAATTAGTGAATTCCTCTGGAATTTATAGTTTCTCCCATTGCTTCTTTCACCTCTCAGTATGTGGCTTTATCTACTTACAGGACCACAGTTTGTTTGTAAAGACAGCTCTTTCTCTCCTTCTTTCATCTCTCAGGTTGCAGGAGGCCCCCCCTCCTCCCTCAGGACAACCGTGACCTTTGCCTTGATCCACCAAGGTGCCTTCATCTCACGGGACAGCAAAGACTCTCTCCTCAATTGTCCAAGACTGTAGAGACCTCTGCCTCCATCTGCCAGCACAAGGGAGACCTTCACCTCTGTTCCCTCAGGGCAGCAGAGACCCCTGTCTCTATCCCCCAGTACAGTACAGATCCCGGCCTCATTTGTCCAAGACTGGGCAGACCCGTGGTTCTAGGTGAAAGGAATGAGAGGGATGTGTCTTTACAAACAAACTGCGGGCCTGCTGGTAGATAAAGCCAGATACTGAGAGGTGAAAGAAGCAATGGGAGGAACCATAAATTCCAGAAGAATTCACTGATTGACACAGACTGTTGCTCACCCAAGGCCCTGCTAAATTCCTGGACTTAGAGAAAAAGAACAGAGACACAAGGAAGAAAGGTGTCTGTATTAGGTGATTCGGGAAGTCTGTACCTTTCAAGTACCTCAGCCAATGGGGAAAGAGCGAGGGAAATGCGGCTGGGAAATTAGGATAAAATGGAGGCTGTGTCCTCCAGCAAGAGACCCCATGGTAAATGCCCATGGCCTCTCCCTTTGATTCGAGTAAAGCTACAGGACTCCTCAGTCTCCTTTTCAGACATAAAGCTCTGACATCATGGATTAATTTTCTTGACACAGGACAGAAGGGACCCCACCTGCAACTTCATCCCATGCAACACTTTCAGCCTCAGTTGAGTGGAGACCCCCACCTCCATCCTCCAGAGCAGCAGAGACACCCCACCTCAATCATCCCAAGACTGCAGAGAACCCTACCTTCAGCTGCCAGAACCAGGGAGACCCCTGCCTTCTTCCCCCAAGACAGCTGATCACTCTGCATTTTCCACCCAGGGCAGCAGAGCTCTGATTCTGCCAGCTGCTGTCTCCTCACCCCAAATGTGGCTGACCCAGCACTTCCAACACCTTCAACAAGATGTAAATCTTCCTCCACCTGCCCTGTTCACTGCTCGCACCTTCTTATCCCCCATCTTCAGCTGCTCCAGGTGCTCCAGCTGCCTCTGGGCCTCCTGGTACTGCTCCTTGGCCCTCAGGGCCTCCTCTGCAGTCCTCTGCTCTGCCTGGTCTATGACCTCCTGCCTGGCTCTGGGAATACGAGAGCCAAAAGGTTCCCTCTGTCTCTATCCTGCTCCCAAGAGCAGAAATACTGGCATGGTCAGGGATGGGGTGGCTAGGAAAGGGGAAAGGCTGGATGCCTCCATGGAGAAGAGGGAGGCTTTGGCACTGAGGAGCAGCTGTGGAGACAAGAGGAGTCTCTGGCCTCCAAGCCAGACTGGGACACAGGGAGCAGGAAGGAGAAGGGAAGGAAACAAAGACCCTGGGAGTAGCAAGGAATTTGTGAGGCTCACCTGAGGCAGGTGCCAGGTGCCAGCAGGGAGCACTGGCCTTACTGTGTTCAGTTCCCTCAGCTCTTTTTGCCTGCTCCATCCTCATCCTCCTCACCCACTGCAGCAGCTTCTGCTTCTGCTCCTGCTGCTCTTCCTCTGGCTTGTTCCACTGCCCCATCTGCTCTTGCAGCTCAGCCTTGCATTGCTCTGTGCTCTGGGCCTGGCTCAGGGCCTCCTGTGGAGACAGGGAGTGAGTGCTGCTGAATTCTGGGTATCTTCTTGAGGGCTTGCTGGGACCACTCTTTGTGTGCCCAGATTCCTGGCGAGATGGCCAAATTCTGTGGTCAAGCTCCAGAGCCCTACTCCTCACCACAGAGTGGGGCCATGACGGGCTCCTCCAGCTGTGCCACAGACATGGGCTCTCCTTCACACCCCTGGTCAGACACACCATTCCCTTGGAAGAGTGGGAGTGGTGCATCCAACCAGCATAGTATTGCTGGATACAGCCCTACAGGGATTCCTGGATCAGTGGGATTCCTTTCCTGCCCATGAACCCGGTAATCCCAGGGATTCTGCCCAGCCCTCCCTGAGGCAGGGACTACAGGAGCCCCAAGTCCCATAGCCTCCTCTGCACCCCAAAGTGTAGCCCAGAGAGGGGTGATGTTGGTGGTCCCTGAGCAGAGCTCTGGGAATGCTTCAGCCTGCATGTCTCTGATCCACTGGGAGGCCCCCAAACCCTGACGGGGAGTGGGAAAAGGGGGAGCAGGAGGGCAGATGCCTATGAAAGCAGCATCCTGTCCCCATGCTCCTCCTAGGTCAGAGCTGGAAGTACTTCCTTGATCCATTTGTAATTCTTTTTCCCAATGATGGGACAGGCCAGGGGCTTCTCCTGGGGAATGCTGGGGAGCACAGGGAGAGAGGTCAGTGGCACAGAGACCCCAACAGCTCCTTGTGTTGCCTGAGCTGCCCACTCGGCCACCAAGTCAGCCCAGAGCAGTGCAGGAAGTGCTGGGGCAGCTGTGGCTCTCCCAGTTTGGAGGGAGGCAGGAACAGGAAGTGGGGTGAAAGTAGTACCTGGCTGGCATGCAGGGGGTCAGGATGCCAGGGTGTGGCTGAATCGGTCCAAACTGGGCCAGGAGACACTTCAGAGACAGTCAGAGCAGTGGGTATTTGCTTTATTCAGCGCTGGGTGTGTGGGGATCGCTCCTCCAAACACACACACCGGTACTCCCTCCAACACAGTATTATAGGTTAAATTATGAATATTCATCACATTCCTTGGGACAGGTGTGGTTATACAAATAATTTCTCAGAAGTCATTAATATCATTAGCATACAGGTCACGCATGCGCTGTGTGTCCTGGTGGTTGCACTGAGGAAGGCTTCTCCTCTTCCTCGGGGCTCTTTCTGATGAAGATAAATAGTCTTACTCACAATGCACTTTTCACCTTTCTCCCTGGGACGTGCATAGTCCTTTGAGGAATGATTCAGCAGTCTCTGAGATGATCCTTGTCCACTCTATCTTGACAAGATTAGGGTGAATTCAGCTTCTTAGGTTTTTGTAATTAACACTTGCTGTTGGAACTAACATTTTCTGTCTCCTAATAGTTAACTGTGCTTACATGAGTTAGCTATTGACCACCCCTTCCTCATGGCCATGGCCTCCCATAACACCTCAGAACTAGTCAGCCTCACATTAAAAATGCTGGAAGATTTCAGCACAATCTGGCTCTCCCAGCTTTCATTTGGGAAAGACTTCACCCCTTTTCCAGCAGACATTCTGATCAATCTTGCCTCCCCAGACAGTTTTGTTGTGCTGGATCAAAACCTGTGCTCCGTGCAGATTTTTGGGAGCAGCAGCCTGTTCCTGAAGGAGTGACCCCATGGAAGAGACCCCTGCAGGAGCAGTTCCTGAAGGACTAACCCCATAAAAGGAAGGGAAGGCACTCACGCAGGAGCAGCCTGTTTCTGAATGACTGACCCATGGAAAAGGCCCCTGCTGAAGCAGTTTGTGCAGAACTGCAGCTTGTGGGAACAATTCACTTTGGAAAAAATTATTGAGGACTGTCTCCTGTGGGAAGGACCCCATGCTGGAGCAGGGAAAGAGTGTGTGGAGCCCTGCCCTCTGAGGAGGAAGAAGTAGCAGAGACAACGGGTGAGTGTGATGAACTGCCTGCAACTCCTATTTCCCTCCTCCCCCTGTGCCATTGCTGGGAGGAGGGAAAGAAAATTAGGAGTGAATTTAAGCCCAGCAGAAAGGGAGGGCTGGGGGGGATGTGTTTTGAGATTTGGGTTTACTTCTCTTTGGGTCCTGCTTTGATTTGATTGGTTACAAATTAAATTAATTTTCCCCAAGTCTAGTCTGTTTTGCCCATGCTTGTAACTGGTGTGTGATCTTTCCCTGTCCTTATCTCAACCCACAAGCCTTTTGTCATATTTTCTTCTCTGACCCTCTCCAGATGAGGAGGGGGAGTGATGAGTTTGGTACCTGACATCCAGCCAGCATCAACCCACCAAAAATGCCGACAGAGCATGGTCTGAAAAAGCACAGGCACAAATAAACTTGGGACTCAAGATACTTTTGGAACTTCACATGCCAAAATCAAGTGGATAGAGAATCATAGAATATGCTGAGCCAGAAGGCACCCATCAGGATCATTGAGTCCAACTCCTGGCCTTGCACAGAATACCCCCACAATTCCACCATGTGCCTGAGAGCCTTGTCCAAAACCTTTAGCTCTGGTAGCCTTGGGACCATGACCAAACCCTGGGGAGCCTGTTCATTTCCCAGCCACCCTATGGGGGAAGAATCTTTTCCTGATACCCAACCTAACCCCCCCCGACTCAGCTCCATCTGTTGCCCTAAGTCCTGTCACTGGTCACAGGAATGAAGAGATCAGTACCTGCCCCTCCACTTGCCCTTGTGAAGAAGCTGCAGATACTGATGAGCCTCCCCTCAGCCTCCTTTTCTGCAGGCTGAACAAACCAAGTGACCTCAGCCAGTCCTCATAAGGTTTCCCCTCAAGGCTCTTCACCAAATTCATGTCCCTCCTTTGGACACTCCCCAATAGCTCAATATCTTTTTTATACGGGGATGCCCAAAATTGCCCTAGGACTGGAGGTGAGGCCATCCCAGTGCAGAGCAGAGCAGGACAGTCCCCTCCCTTGCCCAGGCGGCAATGCTGGGCCTGATGCCCCTCAGGACACGGTTGGCCCTCCTGGCTGCCAGGGCACTGCTGACTCAGATCCAACTTGCCAGGGACCAGGACCCCCCGGTCCCTTTCTGCAGCTGGTCTCCAGCCTCTAGTTCCTGAGTCTATACACACAAGTAGGGTTACCCCGTCCCAGGTGTGGGNCCATCCCAGTGCAGAGCAGAGCAGGACAGTCCCCTCCCTTGCCCAGGCGGCAATGCTGGGCCTGATGCCCCTCAGGACACGGTTGGCCCTCCTGGCTGCCAGGGCACTGCTGACTCAGATCCAACTTGCCAGGGACCAGGACCCCCCGGTCCCTTTCTGCAGCTGGTCTCCAGCCTCTAGTTCCTGAGTCTATACACACAAGTAGGGTTACCCCGTCCCAGGTGTGGGATCTGGCACTTGCCCTTATTAAACATCATACAGCTGGTGATTACCCAGCCCTCTAATTTGTCCAGGCCTCTCTGCTTTTCAGGGAGCAGATAGCTCCTCCCTGTTTTGTATCATCTGTAAACTGACTTAGTGTCCCCTCCAGTCCTGCATCCAAGTCGTTAATGAAGATGTTCAAGAGCGCTGGGTCTAAGATAGAGCCCTGGAACCCCACTGGTACCTGGCTGCCAGGCTGATGTCAGGCTACTCACTGTCCCCCTTTGCACCTGGCCCATGAGCCAGTTGCTGACCCACCACATGATGGGTTTATCCAGATGTGTTCTGGACAGTTTATCCAGAAGGATACTATGAGAGATGGTATCAAAAGCTTTGCTGAAATCCAAAAAGATTACATCAACTGGCTTCCCTTGATTAGCTAGGTGGGTTGCCGCGTCATAAAAAGAAATTAGATTTGACAAGCAGAGCTTTCCCCTCCTGAAGCTGTGCTGGCTGTGACAGAGACCTGCATTGTCCTTCAGGAGTTTTTCAATACCTTTTCTTTTTCTCTTCCCCAAGTCAAAAATTGGGTGCATGAGGATGGGGAGGAGAAGCAGATGTTTGGAGTCTATCAAAAATCGCATTTGGATAATTTAGAACAATTTTGCATTGAAGTTTTCATTTTTACCTACTATTCCTCTAACTTAGCTGTCAATATGAAAATTATTTTGAATTTCCTCACCCTAATAATTTTATTTAAAAGATTAATTACTTGACAAATTTCTTCAGCATAGCTTTTCATTGAAAATTCTTCTAAATAAACTCTTTCCTTTGAAAAATAGCAGCTGTTTCAAACTAGCAATTTGTTAAAACAACCCCATCTTGTTGGTTAATTGCAGGGGACTTCATGCTTAAAAAACCCAAATCCAACAAGAACAAAAAACCAAACAAAAACCCTAGATACCTTCACAGCCAATTTTGTGAAGCAGATGCTTTAGGAAAGGACATGCATTGCTGGCCTGCATAGTACTGGCAGCATTTCTCTATAATGTTTCTTTGAGCTGCTCAAGAGTATTCTTAAATGAGGAATGAGCCTAATGAAAAAAATCACAGAGGCACTTGGTTAAGTGGCATAGGATGCTACAGGTTGGTGTGCAGTACAAGTCTTTCCTGTGAAGGCTTCTGTTTTAGAACATCCCTGGGCAAGGTGGGCGTGAACAATGCTGTGTTAATGTGTGAGGTCTATGTGCAATCCCTATGGATGGAAGCATGTACCCAAGTGTTTCTGTGCTTCTCCTGTGTAGCAGAGGGGGAGAACAGAGGGAGGAACAGAAATGAATGTGTATATGAGGGGTGACATTGTGGTGCATGGATAAAAATTAATCTGAGCTGCTCCTCTGGGATCCCATGCCTTCAGGCCCTCTGAAGCCACCAGTCCCCATATCTGTGGATTTGACATGTTTGCATCATGCTCTGGTCCTTTTGCTTTTCCCCTGAGGAAGCCCCAGATGCAAGGCCAGAGGTGACACTGCAGTAACATGGTGGCACTGGTGGGGCTGTGGGTGGGGAAAAGCCCAGCTGGCTGGTGGGGACCCTGCTCTGGGCTGGGGGCACCCTGTGAGGACACAGCCTCCCCAGGGAAATCTATCTCAGTGAATCTAGGGAGAGGGCAAGGGACAACCTCCATCCCCAGAGTGGGGCAGGTGGGACAAGGAGACTCAGGGCTTCTCCAGCTCTGCCCTGACTTCCCGGCTCCTTCCTTGCAGCCCTGAGGCAAGGGAAGAATGGACAACACTGTCTGCTCCAGAAACATCTGTTACTGCAAAAATCAGTCAGTGAAACTGGACCCCCAAATCCCTGGGGAAATTGGAGCTGGTTCCCTTTGGGGCTGGTCCTAGCTGGGGGCTGTGCTGGCTTGGCTCCAGGCCCTCCACTCTTGTGCTTCAGTTGGGCACAGTACCTCCTGGGAATTCTGGTGGCTTGACAGATGAAAGAAGCCATCAGGATCCAGATGGCTCTGTGTCTGAGGCCTGACAGCAGGTTCGTTGAGGATGCAGGGGGACCTGGGAGGTGGCCCAGGATGGGATGCTGTGGAGCCCAGGGAAGTTATCAGTGGCAGCCCCTGACCTAAACTCCAGATCTGCCACTGGAGCTCGCTGGCAGGGGCATGCTGCAGGTCAGCCCTCCGTGCCTACTCCAGCTGGTCCTGATGGACCCTGTGGAAGAGCCAGGCTGGCTCAGGGACCCCATCACAGCCCCCCCATGCATGGCACAGCACCTGGGGTGGCACCCCAGAGCTACCAGCTGGCACTGGAGTCCTCTGGCCACCACCTCAGCCATCCTTTGGCCCCATGTGCCTCACCTGAGCACCCTCTGGAACTCCTGGCACTCCTACTCCACCTGCATGCCCAGGTACTGCTCCTTCTGGGCCACCTGCTCCAGCCGGTTCCATCTCAGCCAATGTTTCAGCTCCACCTTCCTCTGTGCCTGCTCCAGCTCCTGCTGCCACCATTTCTGGTCCTTGGCACCTTGGCTCCTCTTGGCCCTCAGAGCATCCTGCCCAAAAAGTGGACAGTGCAGGGCTCCAGGCGTGTTTCCCTCAGGGACAGCTATGCAAGCCCTTGGTCGTGGCTTTGGCTCTCTGCCAGCACTACTCCAGGACATCCCCTGGCTCCAGGGGTTGGTTCTGCAAATCTCCCACATCCAGGGGCTCTGCCCCTGTCCTGGGTTATAATGTAAGATGTGTCCAGGGGGGTGTATTCTATCACCATCTTCAGGTTTCCAAAACCAGGTGGGACAGCACTCCCTGCCTCCTCCCTCTGTGTTATCTTATGTTAATGTGCCCATCAGTGCCTTGCCCATGACTCAGAGATAACTGACTCCTGGACTATCTCCTGTTAATGGCCCATCAGGCCTTATCTCATGACTCACCATCTCATTGTGAGATACTCCACCCAGGGGGAGGAGCCAAGCATCCCATCTTGGATATAACTGAGGTTTCGAAGACTCCAGTTTAGCTTTCTTCTCCACTGGATTCCCAGTGGATAGGAGCTACATACCTACCATTGGACCTTCCGAGGAAGACCAGACCCTTTTACTGGATCACTGCCTCAACTACATCCATCATTTCAGAAGACTGCAGCCACCATCCCTTTGGACTGCTACTGCTGCCCTGACTAACAGGGTGAGAGGTTGTACCTGACTTTGTCAGTTTAAACCAGTGTGTTTATTTTATTCTTTTTTTTCTTTGTTTTGTTTTGTTTTGTTTTTCTTTCCTTTCCCTGCCTTTATTCTAATTTTCTTAATAAATTGTTATTCTGACTTGTGTCTCCCACTGCTTTGTCTTTTCAAACCAGAACAGCCCCTTTGCTGGGGTGGTGACAGGGACAGTGGCAGGTGAACACATCACCTGTCCCCAGGCCACTCACCCACTCTGCCTGCCAGGTCTGGGTGAGCAGGAAGCCACCGCACTGGGCTGCAGCTGCCGTGGTGCACTTTTCCACTATCAATTGAAAGGTACTTACAAAGTGAGGGGAGAACCTCCTGTCAAAGTCACGCTGAGCCAGGATTCCTCCCTGCCCGGGAGCACTAGTGAAGCCAACCTGGAAAAGGCACAGAAAACACAGGCTTTGCCACCTTTCCTCCTCGCTCCAGGACTGGGCAGGGTGAGAGCACAGGGACACGCATCATCCCCAACCACCCAGCTCCAGGAGCGCCGTCAGGTGTATCTGCAGGGCTCCTATAAATCATCTGCTTACCACAACCTGTGCACCCTCCTGTGCCAGGTACGTGATGGTGGCAGAGGTGAAGTTGAAGTACCCAGCTTTGAGAGGCCGTAGAACCACGGTGTGGGACACGTTGCTCGCTCTGGGAGCCAGAGGTTAAGGAAAACGGTTGTATTTCATCACAGGAAGAAAAGTGAGGAGATGGGAAAGAGAAGGATTCTGGGTAGAATCAGCAGGTTCCAGGTAGAATCAGCTTCTCCTCCACATAACCAAACCCAATATATAAAATTACAGTATCTCATTAGTGTGGTAAGAGTCCAATATGACATCAACACCATTGTTATAAATGCTTATTGTATTATTGGCTTTTCGCAAATATTAAAATGAATGTTATATGTATAATGTTAGGAAACTTAGTTGCATGGATATAACTTTTTAGTAGTGTGACTTCTTAGGATTTTATCATGGTATGTAGAATGCCTTTTCTCCTGTAACAAAAGAGCAAGGAGGTCCAACGACATTCCTGAGTATCTGGCTAGATAACCATACATGCCTAAGACCTCTGGAAGGGAGAAGATATTGATCAGAATGCGAAAAACAGGATAACGGAAAACATCAATCAGCAGAACTGGATTATCAACTTTTAAACAGATCTGCAGAGACTGAAATGGGGGGGACTTGAAACCCAAGAGGATCCCAGAAAGGAATGTTTGAATGATGCATTGAGATTTATGAATATGTATGAGACTTGGGCATTTAACAGAAGAGGTTTGGTAGCTAAGGTGTGCCTCTGGCATCATGCCAAGCACCCAGCCGTATTAATTCTCTTTGCTTTATTTCTGTCTCCTATTGTCCCTTTTATTAAACCCCTTAATAAACCTTTTAAAATAAACCAGGAGTGAACATTGTTTATCACAATCATCATCACCACTTCTTTTATGATACTGCACTCAGCATGCCTATGTCTGCCTTTAAAAAATAAAAAATAATTAAAAAACCCCAAATAAGCCCCAAACTCCCTTACCACTTTCTCCTACTCTCTCCCTTACTTTCATCTTTTCCCACTCCTTTCCCAGACAAAGCTTCTCCAAGCTGCAGACTATGGAAAGGAATCCAGCGGTTCATTACCACTGAGGCCACTTAACCATAGTGTAAGAAACAAACAGAGCCAGAAGCAGAGGGGTTTGTGCTGGGTGGGGGTCTGGAGTGGACGGAGGGATGATCTGAAGGGAACATGGTCAGTTTGTTCCCAGGGTTCTTCCAGGCTCTGTGGCCACACTGGCCACTAGAACAAGTAGGTGACCCTGGGCATTGCCTTTCACTGTGGTGGGAATTCCTGGAGTTCAGTTTTCCTTTTGTCAGTCCCTAGTGTAAGAAACTAGCCCCTGCATTGCTCAATTAGAATGTTAAAAGAGTCAATCACTGGCTGATTATCCTGATTGTTCTGTACTTATCTGCCTTTGCCAATTATATCTCCTTTTTTCTCGTCTTCACTGTTGCCCGAAATGGTAACCGAAACCAGAAAAGGCAGGCGTATGCAAACAAGAGAGACATTAGCACCATGGGATCATTTTTATAGAATAAAACTCCCTTGGACAACAAGCCAATACACAATCAGAAGATCTAAAAGACACCCCGGGTTGAGAAAAGGATAGACGCATCTTCTAATCCTAATCCTGATTTGGGCTGTCACCCTGACCTAAGGAACTGTACTAGTGTGTAGCCAGGACTCCAAGTCATGAAAGCAAGCTTTCCTGGGTGTCCGTGAGGGCAGGATTCTGGCATCTGCTGCACTGCACCCTAGCAACAGACCTGCACGCCATCTCCTCCTCCTCCTCCGGGTTGGCAGTGGGAGCTACAGCAGCGTCCGGTTGGAGCCCCCTGCCCAGCTGATTTATTTAATAAAGAGCTGAATATTAATAAAGGCTTTAGCCCTGTTCACTTTAATAGGCTGGCCTTGTCTCTCCCACCCCATCCTTCCACAGGATTTGCTGCAGCCAGGGCAGGCCGTTCCCAGTCTCCAAACAGTGACATAACACCTGTCCTGGGCCTGAGGTTCTCAGAGCTTTTTATAAAGAAGATAACTTGACTTTCTCTGCAAAGCACCTTCCTTGTGCAGCACCTGATTGTCAGACGTTAATGCATCCAACCTACACCTTCCCTGTCTGCCAGCTGCTGGCACCCTGGGAGCTGGAGGGGACCAGGTAACTGAGAGAGGGGAAGACAAAGCCTTGTTGTAGGGCAGAGTGATTTGAAGGAGAAAAACATGTGGAGGTGAAAGCTTTTCAGGGCACTGATACCGTGAAAGGGCAAACGGGGCTGGTTTTCTGCCCTCAGTCCCTGTAATTAACACTGAAGAACTGGATGGGCCAGAAATCGAAGGAGCTCTCAGACCTGGCAGGAATGGGATG
>VZTN01013596.1:58372-72095 GCA_013400515.1 Erpornis zantholeuca | reverse complement strand
ACATCTTACCAAGGCATTTTACCTTTAGATTAATTTCACGGAACAGTTGCTGTAAGGAGGAATAATATGAGCTTAGTCCAGTCAAAACTTTAACTGATGCACTTTATAGTCATAGCCCTTCCCACAGTGTGAAGAAAGAAAAACTTAGAAGTGAGGAGTGCTTTGTGCAGTCTTTTCTGAGTGGTCTGTACTTCAAAAACTCAGTCCTCTGATCTCACCAGCAACCAGAAGCTGAAATTAGGTGGCCTAAAGAGGATCGGAAGCCATTGAAAAATTCCTGTTGTCACATATCACAATGGAATGAGATGATTTTTGATATGATGAAACATATTGTCATATGGAGGATAGTTGGAAGGAGACTGTAATCATGCAGACTATATTTACAGTGTCATTTATTCTGCTCCTAATTCTTCATTTGCATCTTTCCCTTTTGCCCCCACCCCAACATCAACACTCTCTACATGTTTCACACATTTGGATTTTGATTTGGTGGTTACCGGATGTCTTCTTGAATGAGGAAGCACACATGTAGCAAATAGATTCATTACACAATTCTACACCTGCATGGATAATATGTAGGCATAATATAACTTGTATAAATGTTGGTAATACAGCTAATAACTCTCCCAGACCTCGTTTTATTTAATCTGTCTGGAGTCTTTCAACGCTACATGGCAAGCTATGCACTTTCTCAGTAGTCATGTCATGCTCAGTACTGGCAGGTTGCTGTGAAGGGCCACAGCTTGTCACCTGTGAAACATTCTTTCTCATTCCCTGGTTAAACCCACATCTGTCATATCAGGTTTTTTAGATGCTCATACATGTATAGCCAATGTGAGATGACTCAAGTCCTTTTGAACATCTGCAAAGAATATAAAAATTGTTACTTAGTAACTTCCTGTGCATTCACTGTACCTGGAACATTTATAAGAGGTGTCATCCTAACTGTGAACTAGCATTGCCTCAAATGAAAAAAGTTGAAGGTTCTTTGAAAGTTCCTTGCAGGACCTGGATCAGAAATTACTGCCCAGAGCACACAGTCACTGATTTGCCAGTCTCTCTGTGAACTCTAGAGCCAGCAGTGATAGTTTCTGTCCAGTTGATGTCTGAAGCACAAGACTGCTGCATGCATTGATATCTAATAGGCTCAAATAAATACTTGAGTTCCTGAAAGCCATAAAGGAAAAGTGGAGTCAAATGCCATCTTCTAAACACACACTATTTAAAACTTCTCTAGAAAAATGGACAGTCCGTGCCTGCATACAAGGATCAAGAATGAAAAGAATACACCAGAAACACCTCTTATCATGTCCTTCCTTTTGATGTATCATTCACCCCATCCTTAGCAGAATGAAGCTGCCAAGCTTCTAAGCATGACAAATATGTGCTTTGTTTGATAAACATTTGCCCAGCCAGTCATTTCTTGTAGAATGAGGAGCTGAAAATATTTGATCAATACTAAGCACTCTTCTGTCTGACATGTACCACTTCTTTCCCTCTCCTAGATGTTTTGGTACAGCACCAGCTTTTGTTTTCCCCTGACCACTCCCAGCAACACACCCCTTTCAATATCAACAATGTATTTCCCCAGGCAAAGATACTCAGGCTCTATAGTTCATGCCTCACCTTTCCATACAGTAAGAAACACGACCTTGGGTGGACAACTTCATTACAAAGGAGCAGTGGAAGAGTGAGATTTGCATGTGTCAGTTTTTAATGTTACAGGGAGTGAGTTGTAATAATTGGATAATTTGGCTTATTATTATTATTATTAGTGAAACTACATTAATAATAATTCATTGATTATTACCATTGATATTATCATTACCAGGACCTTAACTGGACTAACCATAGATTAGTAATATGGTTTGTTTTGCATATAAGTAGTTTCTGTAGTCCAACTGAATTGCCTACCATATTTGCTCTGGAGTTAGTTCCTGTGTGTTGGAGTTTGTTTGTTTGTTTCCCAACAGTCTCTGGCTCGGCTTTCTTGCTTCTTTGATGTCCCATGTCCCAAAAAGATGAAATGAGGCTTCTTTCTGCTTTTTTCAAGGTTATTTATNACTGACACCCAAAAAATCTCCATCTTGTCCCTATATAATACATAGAGCAAGATCCTAAAATTACAATTAAACTCTCTGTGGTACACTAAACAAAAATATTTTCACCTTTCTGGTGCATTCAGGTTCTCCCAAAAGTGAAGGGAGCTTCTCCCATCAGCTTAGGTTGCAGACTAAGCTATTTTTGAGGAGGTCTGGGAATATAAAGAAACCACCAGAGGAGCAGGAGAAGCTTTCAGACTTCCCTGGACTCCAACACTCTGGAATGGCTGTTAAAATGTAGATGCAACAACTCATGGGGCATACAGGTAGGCCAGGCTTTAACATTCAGGGCAACAACTAGAGCCATGCAATCCACAGGTTGCCCCAACTATATCTACCCTGTGCAAGACACAGACTATTTATAAATGTCCTCACATATCCTTGGCAATGTCCTTCTAGGACATCCTCACCCTTTATTTATACCCATTGAACTACTCCTAACACAGAAACTCTCATTAAATTCTTACATTCAGTACAAAGACTGAACTTGTTGCACCTGCAGCTGAGAGAGGGTGAATGGTGTGAAGCTGAATGAAGGCAGACACCAACCCTCTGTATCATCAGAAGAGTGTGCATTTTTTTCACATTCCACTGAAAACAGTGATTTATAGTAATCCAGCTAAACACATTCTTCCAGTCGTTACATAAAGCACTATAAACAGTTGCTTTCAGAGGAATTCAAGTTTCAAAAGAGCAATGAGAACAAGACTCAACATCATCTACTAATGACTATTGTGAATTTTACTTCATTCAGTCAATTGGCTGATGGATGGCATAATATAGCTCTGACAATTCTAAAGGGTATTTCAGAAAAGGGCTATTTCTTAGAATAGCAGTTTATTGTAAAGAAAAGGTCCTGAAAAAGGAGACAAAAGGGGGACTTTTAATCAGAGCACTAATGTGGGCTGTCAGTGATGAAGCTCTTATTGGTCCACCACAAGCAGTGTATGGCACTCAAAGAGATCCTGTACAAGAGTAATAGAGGCTTTTAAATCATTATTTGTACTTTAAACATAGGGAGATATTTGATTGCTTTACAAAACATTACTCAGAAAGGAAAATAGCTGTGAAGATGAGTTCTGACCCTTTTTTTTCCTGGGCATTAAGGCCTGTGGTTATCTCTTACTAAAAGCAAATTCAGTAGTTCAAGCCCAGTTAATTTAAATTCTGTCTGCGAGAAGCCTTCTAATTAGTGACAATTTCATTCTTCCAATGACATAAGTATATCTCTATAATGGAAAATAACATGAAAGGAAAGTGACTGACCTGGTAGGAGGGCTAGTCCCATAACAGACTTAAGATATCAAGACCCAAACATGCAGATAAGTAGGGATCAGGTCAAGGTAAGCATAACCACCTATAGTGATACTTAAAGGTGAAGAAATACCTAACACATCTGTCTGAAGCATGAGGGATAGAAGGTTTTCACTGACATCTCCTGAAGTAGATTAATCACATTAAGAAATAGATTACTGGAGCTTTAATGCTGAATGGAATAAATTCTGGCTAATAGAATAAGATGTCATAAAATGTTATTTTGCCATAGCAGGTACTTCAGTTTCAGTCTTCTGGTCACTTTCAGTTGCAGGGAAATATTTTTTTGTTGTGTTTCTTTCTGTAGTCCAAAACACTATAGAATTCCAAGGGTTTCCAAGATGGAGTTCACTTAATTTGACAGTGAGTGACATTCACTGAAGATCATGTTACAGATAAAGTATTTAAGATGATGCTTCATTTTTTAATTTTTATTACCTTAGGGCTTCAAGTTATTATAATCAAAAGTGCTGATTTTGGCTATGCAGAGGAAAAGCTGAATGATGCTTGGAAGTTATATATTTATTTACACATTCATTCATTTCATACGCTTGAATAGAAAAGGAATGCAATCTTTGTGATTAACAGAAGGATTCTGCTTCTTTTGTTCTCACAGCTTGTGATACAATTTCATACAGCTCTTGATTGTATGAAAGAATACTGTATCTAGTCAAACTCCAAGGATTTTGTTGGCTATCCTGTGCAAAGCTGAAAAGTATGTAGTAAGATGGTAGCCAGGACTGTTATTTCCCACAAATGGAATTGCACAGGGTCAACAAAAGTGACATTGAGTGCACTGGTATATGAACAAAATTATTGACACCCACAAAATATCCCAAATATTATAGACTTACATGGAGTAAGGTAAAATAGAATTTAATAACTTTATCTTGCACCATGAAAGCTGTTACTTTTAGTAAAAGTGTTGAATTCCATCAAGAAAGAAACACGAAAATGAGGATTTAGTTGCATAACTGCAAGATTCCTGATTGTTTACATACAGAATATAAAACTGATTTTTGTCCTTGCCAAAAGCTGAAAAAAAATCCATAAAATAAAATGGAAGAAGCTGAGCTTGAATTCTTTTCAAAATCCTTGATTTTATTTAAAGAATAGTAAACTATTTAGTTTTGTATCAATTTACAAAACAATTAATTTTTAATGCTTGTGTCTTGAGAATTTTGCAAATAGAAAATATCTTCAAATGCATCAAAGACTTTGGAAGTGCTCAGAAAGAGAGAGCTTTGGCCTAACATTCATTTCTTCTCTATTCACTGTCACAAAAATGAAAATCAATCTACTTAAAAACATTGATTCAATATAAGAAATATTCAGATGTTTTCATTCAGTCTAAACTTGTTTTTAATATCTCTGTACTTCAAGAACCAGAGAAAGTAATTTGAATTTTAATGCAAACACAACCAGTCTATGAGTTTATTAGACTCTCTTTGCCTTTAATGGTTTAATGTCTATTTCAAATTTTATATTTTGAATGATTACTTTGCCTTACATATGAAGTGGAAATTTTATTCTGGTTTTTGAAGTGGTTTTTATTCTGTTTTAAAGTTACTTTAAGTGCTGTCCCCTCCTGCCAAGATAGTAAATTATTTGAGGAGGTGAAGAGCATGATTACAATGGTTTTGTGTCATCACATAAATATTCCATGAAGCAGTGCTGCATATTTATATCAGTATTTAACAGCAAGACCACATGACAATCATGTGCTCACTAGAAAATAAAGTAGAAAATAGTTCTTATACAGCTCACACATATTTAAATGGTGAAAGCTCTAATTTTCTAGGACAGTAGATCAGATCAATCATCTTCCCTAGTCACGTAAAATTATAGGACTTCTGTTTCTGAGGCTTGCTCTCTTCTTCAAGATGTCCAAGAGGTAGAAGAGCCTGGGAAAAATTGCCTTTTGAGTATGAAGAACAACAAAACCTTTTTTTTGTGTAAAAGATAAAGATTGAGAACAGGGAAATACTGAACACTGGCACCAAAGCACACTGATTTTATGCCTCCTCACTCACTGCCCTATTAAATGTACTACCACCTTCCATTCCCATCCCTGATGACTTATGCTCTTTGCTGATGGCCTTCCAAAACATATCACTTACCTTTTACTTCCACTATGTGTTTTTTTTGTCTAATTATTTACTTCCCATATTCACCTACAGTGCCATACTCTTGATATCAGTGTTATATTTCTCTCCTGCCCACCAGGCACCAGCCAGCATTCCTCCCGTGCCTACTTCTCTCCCCATCATGCTACTTCCAGCAGCCCTGCCTTGCCTTGCTTCCCTGCCCATCCCACCTCAACACCCTGTTCCCTTCTCCTCTGGGTCTTTTTTCCCTCCTTGATCTCATTTCTTCCCCCTGTATTCTCAACACCTCAGTCTTGAATCTCATTGCTGACAAGTGATGTCTCTCAGGGCACCAGTGCTATTTACTATCTTCATTGATGATATGGAAGGAGGGATCAAGTGCATCCTCAGCAAAGGGTGATGTTGCCACAACTGGTGGATGGGATGCCATCCAGAGGGACCTGGACAAGCTCAAATAGTCAGCGCATGGGAATCTCATATTGTTTAATATGAGCTTGTGCAAGGTGCTGCACTTGGGTTGGAGTAACCCCTGTATCAACACAGGCTGGGGGATGAGCAGATCTGGAGCAGCCCTGGTGAGATGGACTTGGGGTGCGTGAGAGGCTGGACATGAGCAGGCAAAGTGCCCTCCCAGCCCAGAAAGCCCATCAAAAGCAGTGGTCAGTAAGGCAAAGGAGGGGATTCTGCCCCATTGCTCCACTCTGGTGAGACCCCTGGAGCCTACAAGGAAAGGCTGAGAGAATTAGGATTGTTCAGCCTGGAAAAGAGAAAGCTTCAGAGTGACCTAAATGTGGCCTTCCAGTACCTGAGGGGAATGCACAAGGAAGATGGAGACTGTTTACAAGAGCATGTAGTGATAGGATAAGGGGTAATGGCTTCAAACTGAAAGAGAGTGGGTTTATATTACAGGACATGAAGAAACTTTTTACTGTGAGGGTGGTGAGGCACTGGAACAGGTTGCTCAGACACTTTGTGGACACTCCATCCTTAGAAGTGTTCAAGGCCAAGTTGGATGGGGCTAGGAGCAACCTGGTTTAATGGAGGATGTGCCTGCCTACAGTATGGAAGATTGGAACTAGATGATCTTTAATGTTTCTTCCAACCCAAACTGTTCTATGATTCTATGATCCTTTTCTCGTTATTTCTCTTGCTCTAAGTCTGGGGGATTTTTAATTCCGTAAGCGTTTACAATTTTTCTAATAACTAGGCTAATTTCCTTTTAATGCAATATATTTTCCTCTTTTAGGTAAATATTCTTTTCCCTTGGCAGCTTTCCCCCTCCTCCCCACAGACATTATGATTAAAGTCCCAGTGTATTGTTCCTAGTTGGGTCTGAATTTCTCTGGTCTGCATTAATAGCCTCAAAAAATGGGTTCAATTCCATTCAAGAATTTTTAATGCTTTGAGACTGCAGTGTTTTTTGCAAAAAATACTCTTAGATATGTTACTGATTATGCTGGGCTACTAGTTTGGAAGATCAGGTCCTTTTTTGTGTGTAACCCAATATTTCTCTACACAGGGGCATTATATTAATTGAAGTTAATACATAAGAGTAATTAAATCAACATTGTGAAGAAACAATACATAAAAATTTTCTCTTAGTTTTTTTTTAATTTGGGTTTTTTTTAAATGAAGAATTAACAGCATGTGAAGGAGATGTAAGGAGATAATTTAACACTGTGTCACTTTAAACTTTGATTAAATAAAGAGAAAAAGAGATAATCATGTGAAAGGATATGTTTCTGACGGTAGTGAGAATAAAACTAGAAAAATTTGGGATAAAATTAATTGTGAGTGTCCTATTAAGCATTTGTTTCATTGTTTTCTTTTCAAGAAAATTTTGCAAGCTCTCACTCAACAAATAAGTTGAGCTTTGCACTGGGGCAGGAGATCACTTAATAAATACACCAAGGAGTGTTTGATACGAACTGCAGAAATCTCCACCACATTTACCACAAAAAATAATAACTTGTCTCAGTAAATATACAACTATGTATATGTAAGAGCAACTCTTTCACAAATATCCATTAGGGGTAGCATTTCCAAATACAATGCACTTCTTTTGTATGGAATTACTAACCTAAAGTTATGGACAACGTTTTTGAAAAGTTTCACTTATATGGATTCCTGACTCCTGGGTAAAAAGTGGGAGATGTTTTACTTGATTTGTTTAAATGTGGATTGGACAAATTCGTCGTAAACACTGTCAGGAAAATTAGCAATGACCAAAAGTGTGTGTTTAAATGTATTTGTATGTATGGATGTATTCACACATGAGTGTGAGCACATATGTCCTGTTCTAAGTATTTCCACTTTTTCTATTCATGGCTGTGCTATTTCTAGCTCATCAAAATAGATAATTTATTTTTGAAAGAGATGGCAAAATGTGATATATTTTAATGTAATCTCACTGGCAGAAAATTATCAAAGCTCTGGGACTTCTGTCTTTTAGTCATAGGAGAGTTTTATCATAGAATCTTTCAGAAAAACAGAAGAAATAAATATAAGACCTGAGAGGCACTAATGAAAATGAACTCGGTAAGAAATCCACAAATAAATGAAAACAATTATTATGCCAAATCTGTTGCTCTTTGCAATTTCTTCATATTAATTTTACCATCTAGATTTTAAAATGCATTTTCTTCCTTTTTTTTTTTTTTGGAAGGGTAAGGTGTTTATTTTGATATTGTTGTGGTTATTTTAACTAGCATTTATCACTGTCTGCAACAGTGGCTTGTGCACTAGGCACTTTCTATATTTTAAATTCCATCCACATGCTCTTGTATTTCTAAGTACATGAGCCTGATGATTCTGCCACTGGGAAATGTTTAGTTTAATTTAAAAAAAAAATCAATTAGTTGAGCCTTGTACTTATGGTGAACTTCTGCCAGATCTTTGACTTGAAGGAATTGGATGGCAAAATGCCTTCCAGCACTTCATATGACACCTTGACTGGACTTTTATTCTATCATCCATCAGTAATAATAAACTCAATTTATGCTTAATTAGTCATGACATTTTATCATGTCTGGACAGAAACAACAGTTTAGCTATCTCCAAAGAGTGACTGTTAAGAGAGTTGGGTGGTTCTGAGAGACCTAGCATGAAGTATCCAGGGAGATCTTATGGCAGAATTTCAATAGTTAAAGAGGGCTTATAAGAAAGATGGGAGTAGAGTTTTTAATAAGAATTGTAGGGATAAGAGGTACAAGTTTTAAGCTAAAATTTTTTTACAGTGAGTGTGATGAAACACTGGCACAAATTGCCCAAAGGAGTTGCAGATGGCCCATCCTTGGAAACATTCAAGATCAGATTGAATAGGGCTTTGAGCAACCTGGTGCAGTTCTAGAGATCTCTGCTCATTGCAGGTGGTTGAAACTAAAAGACCTTTTATGGTCCCTTGCAAGCCAAATCAACCTAAGATTCTACAATTCTAAAAGCAAAACCTAGTTGCTTCAAAGTTACGCGCTTCTGAGATAGCTTTGTACTGAAGTTAATCGCAAAAAGGCTACCTGAAACCTCTCCAGTGAGGAGAATCTCCCAGCTGTCCCATATCAGAGGCTGTCACCAAGCCTGAGGAAAGTATTGACTTCCTCACTACACCTCTAACTAAGGAAGGAGAAACTCTATTCACCATGGGTTAAAGAAAATTATTAGATTAGTATTTTGGCTGTGATATCTTAGACATCTTGAGGAGAAGAGGTGTCTGATTTATTTCCCTATATTAGAAGACAGTGTAGAGCAGGATTCATACAGATAAACTTAGGCATCTGTTATCACTTGGAATGTTCTGTGGTTTCCTGCCTGTCCACTGTCTGATGCCTGCATTTAAGCAGCACTAACAGATATGGAGAAAGGCATGAGTAACATGATCTAATTCTAATGCTATCTTCAAGTTACATGAAACAAGGCAACAGAAAATCTGAGAAGAGAGCAGAGAATAAAAGGCCATGTTCCTCCCATTGTTTGGAACTTTCAGGATCTCTTCTCCCTTGATTTTTTTCATATTAGGCCTAGTATAAATAGTTTGAGTTGGAAGAATCCTTTCAACGAGCATCTAGTCCGACTCCTCTGTAATGAGCAGCGACAACTCAAGCTAGATCTCTTATATGATTAAATATCTTATCAAAAAAAATATATATATGCTTTTATATGATGTAAAATATAAAATACATGGTAGTCTATTGAATAAAATACAATGGGAAGATCAGAGAAAAGCAAAAATGACCATATGAGTAAGTTGCAAGCAGAGAATGTTAGAGGTTGCTGAGCTGTAATGAGAAGCTACTATCACAATGACCAGCAGGAATGCTTTTTAAGTATATTGAGCTCAGGGACCATTTGTTGTATGGCATGCAAGCTTCATGAAGATTCCTTTGCCTCTTCCTTTCCTCTTGTGGAATGTGTAGCTTTAAATAATAAAATGTTATTTCATTATTACTGGTTCCTATCAACATATTTAGCATTTCTCACATCACACACACACAAAAAATCCCCAGAAGCTCAGCTTTTGTTATTTCCATTCTATCTTTGTATTGTCAGAAAACATACAAATGCAGCAGATATATAAGAAATAATTAAATAACAGAACCCTATCTGGACTTTAGTCCCAAGGGCTCAGTCCTGTGTCTGAAAATATTTTATTCCAGTCCAAACAAGAACTACGGTGCTAATCCCCCTGGAATGCAGCATTTATTACTTACCTGGCAGGTGTGAAGCCTTCCATGCTAAACGGATTATCTCCCCCTCCTTCTCTCCACCTCCTGCTTTGTTCAGGCAAAGTAGAAGAGGGGAAGGAGGAGATAATCCTCTTGAAATGGAGCATTTATTACCTTAGATGTAGGCAAAAAGTGCTGCTTGCTGAGTGGGAGTTAGCACTGGAGCATCTGCTTACACAAGTGATAAACTCCATCGTAAACAAACTAAAGCCTCATACTAATCTGACCACTGCCTTCTCGGGAAAGTTCATGACTTTTTACTGCTCTTTACAATAGTTCCTGATATTCAAGACACATCCTTACTATTAGATTATTAGTAATGGGAATTTTGGGTAAAAGATACAGCTAGGTATAGCGGTCGTAAAGCAAAATTGAGAGGGTTTTGGGTGGGTTTTCTTTGTTTTTGTTTTTTTTTAATTTCCTTTCTTTTTAATTTTAAGATTTCAGAGTTAGGTCTGCCAAAAATATCTGTCTAACTGTTGGCAGAGATTAGGGTTGGATGGATTTCCTCATCTCAAGAGCATCAATTCTACTTTCTGTTTCACAGACAACTGCCTTTGCCATAAATTCTCCCCATTGTGTTTGTGATATTGTGAATATATTCCCAAACTTTATCAAGTCCATTTGTTTAGAAGAAAACCACACTTGACCCTAAAGATACAGTGTAAAACCTTAACAAAAAAATAGTTTTGTTTCTCTGAGAGTTTTCTGCAGTAGCATTATATTTTAGAGTTTTATGATGTACTGCACAGCCACATAACAACTGCACTCCAGGGACACAGAGTGAACCTCACACTTCAGGTTCTCAGGGTGTAACTAAGTTACTAATTCATACATTCAGACTGACTTCATCAAATTCAGAGCATGCACTGATCAATAAAAGTTTGTGGCATCATGATGATTTAGAAAATGACAGAACTTCCTAACTTGTTCTGTGGTCCACAGCATATCAGAAGTTTTGGCATATTTTGTTCAAAACAGAGAAGAAAAAAATGAGAAAATGAGCTGGGAAATAAATACTGAAGCTTAAGTCTGTCAACAGAGGTGGTCTTCTGCAACAGCTTAACTCTTACTGCTGTTTTTTCTCTCAGTATGTGGCTGCCCCTTCCAGGCTGCAGCTTCTTTAGCAGTTTGTTACTCCCAACCCAGGTGATCACTACAGATCTGCTGAAGGAGCTTTTCTTGTGATCCATTTCAGTCAAAATCACCAGTGTCAGTGCTGGGCCATGGCAGTCTGTCATCCTCAACAAAACTTGCTTGTGCCCCTCTGGATCCTACCATGCAGTTCTCTCCACCCTGGTGTCACCACTGGTTTTACTCCACACTTATTCTGAACTAGTTTGGTTCAGCAGAATGTAAAGATAATGGAAAACATTGTCAACACAAATGTTGAGTAACAACACAAGGACAGAGAAGGCTCCTGTTGCCACAGGACAAGACTCAGAAAGGGACTCTGGTGGCTCCCATTTAGTCAGTCTTCTTTTGCATGTGACTTAAGCCCAATTTGCAGAAATTGAGTGATCAGTAAGGTCTTAGTCAGCAGATTAGCAGCTCACCAGTTTCCTCCAGGAACAGAGCACTAAGGGAGTGGGGGATGTAGTGGCTTTAGAAACAGGCCTCTGGAACTGGGGGAGAAGTGCAGCAAGGCTGCCCTCTTTCTTGGAGCAGACAGAATAACAATTATGATAACACCAAAGACTGTGTTTTGCAATTATAATATTTATATCTAGACATGAAAGAGCAGTGATTGATACAACCGGCTGGCAAAATATTCAAATAAAAATTGATCCTTGAAGCAAAGAGGTTGATAATTCTGTGGAAGAAACTTTGAGGGACACAGCTGATAACTGCAATGCAATGCTCATGTAGCCTCATGCATTCATTGAGTCATAAAATTTCCTACAAGATATTCAGTATATCTGTATTGCCAGAAGAAGTCTTCAAGGAAAATGGTATCATTCTGTATGTTCGTATGCAAATTGAGCTGCAGGAGCAGGTTTGCCAATTAGGAAATTGGTAGTGTCTGATATGCACTTAACCTTGTCTTCACTATAGAAAGGTTAAGGACAAAATCCCAACGTGTCTACTCCTATTTTTAACTGTCATTCAGATGTACAAATTTCAAACAGCACAGCAGGTGTTTCCAGAATAAGAAGAAACAAAGAAAAAGAAAATTGCCACACAGACAGTATTTCCTTGTACTTATGCCAGTTGGCAATGTGGATACCTTGTTAGTCTGACTTTGATTAAATCACTCTCTTGGGCAAAACTTTGATATTTTTTACGTTCTGTATCTCTCTTAACTGTGAAAACTTATGCGTGTGACTTGCTTCTATTATCCTTTCTTTTGAGAGAATTTCTAATTCATTTGCAGCCCTATAGCTTTTCAAGGTTCATGTTTGCCTTTATATTCAGCCACTGGTGACATGCTGCAGAAGAGAATTGACGATAAATAGCATGCCTAGTACTGAAGTGCCTGAACACGCACTTTGTTCCAGAAATGCTGTTACTCTGTCTCTGTGCAGTCTTTTTATTCAATTCTTATAAAAACCTCCTCCAAGCTAATTTACTTTTGCACCAATTTGTTTTGTACAATACAGAATGTTCTTGAGAAAAATATTTATCAAAATGTGCCTCTCTGAAGAACCAAAACATGCATGGTTAAGGCAAAAATAGGTTAGGATACATACAATTGCACTCATAATACAAATACATATCTAGGTTTTATGTATAAGACATTAAGCTCTGCATTTTGCCAAGTCATAGGCTCTGCTTGAATGACAAGATGATTCAGTGCTGAGAGGATACTGTTTGAATTTTATTCTTTTTTTGTTTTAATTCAACAGACTAGATATTGTTTCTGTGAATACTAGGCAACTGAGTATTGTTCATTAGGCTTTGAGTAGAAGGTTTGTGGATCCATATATTTAATTGGTGTATTATTCACTATTTTTTAACTCACTATTATCTTGCTAATATATTTGCCAGGCAGTAAAAGAACAGAAAGAGTGTAAGATCAGTTGAACTGCACAGCCAATGTAAGCAATCTGTCATCTCAGTGTAACACATTCAAAGCATTCAGAAAATACTTACGAATTCTAAGTATGCTAACAGCCAATCTGCATGCCTCATAAATGTTTCTTAAATTAATGAAAAACCAACATTTGTCAAAGTTTTCTTTGATGAGTGTTATTCAGCTTGTATCTGTTTCTTCCCCAGCCTGTGACTTGACTGTCAAGGGAAAAGGAAATAGCAATAAGATCTGAGCTAAATCACTGAGGAAGCAAGAGGATCTTGTTATATAACTACATTTAACATCAGTGTTGGTAGGTCATTTTGTATTTATTTTCAGTCAACACACAATGTCTATATGGGCCAAAATGTTGGTGTTTTAACAATTTAGTATATGAAGTATCTTTTTAAAAGCAGACTGACCTACACTGACATTATGTAGCCTTTAGTGATTCCCAGGGATACAAGA
>VZTN01013596.1:5707-55616 GCA_013400515.1 Erpornis zantholeuca | reverse complement strand
TTCTTAATCTAAAAAAGGAGAAAGAAGTTATTTATTTATGCCTGGAAAAGATTTAAGTGTTTAAACATTTTAAGAAAACACTTGAATACAGAACTGTGACCCTTCATTAAGCCTCATAGAAGGTAATTGTGGAGAGTGAATATTTTTCTGACTACATGGACTGAATAGTTAAAAGATTTTTTTATATGCCACTTCCCTTCCTTTTTGCAAAAACAAGTTTTGATGGAAAGCAGATGTAGATCTGCAAAAGAAAGGAAGTGGCAAATTACATGTCAATCATAAATGGAAAGAATACCAAGCCATTAAATGTTATACAGTTATGCATATAAAGATAGATGAGGATGTGTGCTGTAGTATGGAAAATTATCCATATCTCAGGTTCTACAATAATAAAGAAATTAAAGCTAGCAAGTTTTCTCATTACAGTTTCTGTGGTTCCAAATAATTCTCAAAAATTTTTAGATTAAGAAGTAAAGAACTAGATATTTTTCTGAATTTCTGTAGAAAAATAAAGCAGGACTATGATTTCCAGTTATCATCTCACTTTTCTGAAAAAAAAATTGAAAGCAACACAAAAGAAAAAACAAAATCTCAAAATAAAATTAGCAGTGCATACAGAAAGACTTGATGATGTAGTTGAAGCAAACATAGGACTTGCAAGAGGAGAGAGGATAAAAATTAAATTCCTCCATGAAAAAACTGTAGGGTTTTTTGGATCTATGCAAAATTAAGTGTTTCTCAGCTTAGAGAGTTCTGGCATCAGGTCTCATTAAACTGGTCTCCAGTGAGAGGTAACCTTTAGTAGTTGATGTGATTCTATGATCCCTCCAGGTCACAAGCTTAAGAATTAAAGTAAGACAAACCAATGACCAAAGAGATGAATGCCCTGTAATAACTACATCTGAGTTTTCATCTGCAAATATCTGACTAACCAATATACAAAGGGAAAGGTTTATTTCAACCAGTTTGAATGGGAGTTTCCACGAAAAGAATTGAGACTTCTCAAATTTTCTTTAATTGCTGTGAGGGATCCAGCCAATGTGAAAACTTCAGCTATATTATCAGTAAAAATTCAAGACAAGGTATTTCCTAATCCATGAAAAACAGGGCTTTGAAGTCTATATGAAACTCTGTGGAGAGATGAGACAACTTCAGGCACCAAGGCAATTAGACACAAGCAGTATTTTTACAGTAGTACTGTGCTGTTTACAGAGACCAAAAATTAATGTTCAGCAGCTATTATTTTTCTGGTTAAGTTGAAGTTTCTATCTTTTTTTCTAACATAAAGAGCATAGATGAAGACCCACAGAAATGTCTTTGAAGTGGTTTAATCTCCACCTCATTGTGACCTCTGTTTTTATGGCAGGATATGCCACAGAAGCACCATCTAATTCCATTAGCCACCCTTTCTAAACTGAATAAAATAAAATTATCAAAAGAGGTGGAAATATCACCTTTTTATATAGTGTTATTTTCAGATGTACTATCAAAGCACAGAAAAAACCTCAAACCAAGCCCAGGATATTTGGAGTTGGAAGGGGCCCATAAGGATGATCAAGTCCAGCTCTCAACCGTAATGCCCATAGAGGGATTGAGCCCACAGCCTCGGTGTTATAGGCACAGGGCTCTGCCCAGCAGATCAAGGGCAGCTCATATGATGAACTGCACCTCAATGATTTAACAGAAGCCTTTGTCTGGTTCTCTGGAAGGGAAAAAAGTATTGTTTTGCCAAAGACATCAACACCTGTTTGTACTGGTTAAGTGCTGAGAGAAGAAAAAGGTCAAAGATTCCAAGAAAAATCTGAATTTTTTACTCATTTGCTGTTACACCACCGTGAAGTCAGATGTACTGACTTGCATGACTACATTATGTCCAAAAGAAAGCCTGTAGTCAGTTCCTCTTCACATAAACTGGTAAAAAGTTTTGTTTTATGAGACATTTTGTTCTTATCACTCATGTGTCAATGAAGTACTAACCAGCACTTTGTGAATAATCTCTTAAATATTAAGATGATTAGAAAGTGTGATACATATATGAACGTGTGCCTAAATAAGTTCAAAATTAGTAAAATTAATGTGGTTTTCTGGAACTCACCATTGTAGCATGCACACATTTCAGATTTTTACTGAGTGGCAGATTTTATAATGAGTCTCCAATACTTTTGTGCCTATCAGTGTCTCTTTGTCTGCACATAAAGATGATACACACATTTAATAGTTCATTGTTCTGCACCTTGTTACCTAACTTATCTAATGACATTGTGATTGCTGTGTTTGTCTTGGATCACCTCTGTATTCTTGTTCATTGGTAAATGAAACTTAAGATGAATCTTTTGTTCACTCTTCATATTTGATATTGTGGCAGCTGCAGTCTCTGTTAAGTGGCTCTATCAGCTTTTCAGGCAGATATAATAAGAACCTGATGGGATAAATAAAGCCATACATTTCAGCTGGAGCTAGTCTCTGATCAGGGAATATGCTGTGAAAATGCTTGAAAAATCTCCATCTTCTGAAGAAGAAATCAAATGCAGCCTTCAAAGCTTATGGGATAAAAACCCCAGAATCAGGAAAACAACAGGCAGAAGATGGAATTTATGAAAACTTAACGAGTACATTTATTTCAAATGATAATGAGCATGGAGAATAAAGTTTGGACTGATAATAATATTTCCAGCACCCTTGGAGCAGTTCTTCATTAATATAAACATTTCCACAGTTTCTGAGAATCTTCACAAAATTGCAAAAGATGTATTTTTAAAACAGTTACACAGCCCACAGGCAGGACACATACATACATGCATGTCCATTTTCTTTTAACTTTAGTAGTTCCACGCAGTGGAGAACACAATAATTCTATACAAGCTGAGTCAGTTTGTATTTTATCATACAAACTCTGACATCCAACTACACACACTTCTTCCTCAGCCAGGGCTCCCCCATCTGCTCTGCCTATAGATACAGATCCTGAAATGGTCCCAGAAATGTGGATCAGACAGGTCCTGTGCCTGTGATACCTTTATTATATCCAAAATAGGAGTTAGAGGTATGAATCAGCCATTAGTTCTTTCTGTAGGCACTGCAATACAAAGGGCAGTTAAATACAATGCACTGTTTCTGAAGGATGTTACAGATGAACATTTTACCCTTTCTCTTGTCTCTTGGGAACATAGGTTTTGAATTCCTCTACTAGATGATCTCCAAGAGGTCAGCTTGTCTACCAAGAGAAGTTATGTGTTCCTCTAATTCTGGAGGTGTATAAGGATATTTCATTTCCTCTGCTTAAATCCCACTTTTGACCCTTGGAAAGATATTTGCATTTTCCTAGTGTAAGTCTCAAATTTTCAAAATTTCTATTTGGTTGCTAATAAAAATAAAGTTAAAAGGTTAGGAAAGCAATTCCTGTCATTTTATTATAAAGCTGAATTACATTGCATTTTGTTACTCAATTATCTGAGGAATCTGTAAAGGTCTTACAGGGAAAATTACATTTATGACTTCACAGGGACTGTTGCTGAGTACTGAGAAATAGAAGAGCAATATATCTACTCTAATAGATGTGCAAGTGAAAACATTGCCTAAGCTGTTTCTCTGTAATATCTTGATTTTATACAGCTACTCTGCATTGCTGTTCCCTCATGGTACTACTTTTGTAAACAGGAAGAACTGTACAATGTTGATAAGACTGAGTATTCAGGGAAGACCAAAAAAAGGAAATGTGCCTATCAGCTTTTCCAGAACTCCTTAGGAAAGTAGATGGCCCTCATAACCTTGACTGTACCCATTTGCTTTTGAGCCATTATTCTGTGTCTTTGCAGAATTAGACTTTGCAATTTATAGAACCACCTCTTTAAAGATGCAACTTTAATTTTTAGACAAACTGCTGATGTATTGCAACTCAGTAAAACCTATGATCTTGAATGTATATCTGATATAATTATAGAGCAATAGAAGAAAAATGACCAGGGCAAAACATTTCATGGAGCAGAGAGATGAGCTCTATGTTTTCAATTCAACTGTGAAAGCCATTTTAAGGAAGTCAGAGAGAAAACAGAAAAAAATCCCCAAACCAACAGCAGTAAATAAACTGATCTCAGGATACTGTTATACTTGTAATCACTTGACATTCATGACCCTAATAGGCACAGGAATATTCTTCCTACTGTTTCTATTGAAGTCTTCCCTGAGGTAGTTTCACTGATGTGAGCTGAAAGACAACTCAGTGAAGTGATGAGAAAGTCATGAAACAACTAATTTGAAAGGCAGGATCCAGGAAACACAAGCTTTGTTTGGCTGGTATGTAATAACAAATCAATAACCTGCAAGGATGAAAAAAATAAAGGTTTTCAACCTTAAATTGTAATTAGCAACATTTCCAAGTGCAGATACCATTAGAATAAACATGAAATACCTTTTTAAAAAAGGAAACTTGGTTTATTTTCATATACTAAGCAACTTTTATGTGTACTCATCACCTTTCTGTACTGCTTTGCTCCTAGAAATATGAAAATTTCCTTTGCACATGGAAATTTTCACAGTAGCAACATTTTGTAATTGCTGACTTTGGCTCTAGCATAGGAAGTAATAAAACACAGGCCTAGCTGTGACTGTGAAGATACCAAATATGTGTATTCACAAATGGAATCAGACAGGAAAGCCAATCATCCTTTCTTTAGTATCCTAGATATCCAATGATTCTAATATACTTTTTATGTTTGTAAGCATTAAATTTACATGACCTTCAATATAAAGCACACTTCCTGCTTGAGAAATGCTACATTTTCACTTTCAAGTTTGACAGGTCTCCCAGGACAGGCAGTGTCTAAGCTTGGAATTGTCCTCTTCTAGGTCTACAATTAGCTTCACAAAATAGCTATGCAGGAACTAGAAATTTGAGCTGTGGTTTTCAGTGATTATAAATATATTCTTAAATACATGAAGTGTGTTATAGGCTGTAGAGAAAGTTCCATTATTTGCTTCTCTAAAGAAATTCTTTAATAGACCAGCAAAACTTTAAAGAAATATTAATCTCTAGAACCTGTGAAATTCAAGTATTAAGAATGTGACTTCATCTTAAAATAAATTCTCTGTTCACCCATGCCTTATCTCTGTAGCCAGAAGACCTCTATATCACAATTTACCAACGAACATATTCACACAAGGAATGGCATGTTTTAAGTAGTTCTGAAACTCAAAAAGTAACTCATATTCCCCATTAGCTGAAAAATCCTTTAAATTGGATTTTTATGTACTACACA
The DNA here is from genome assembly GCA_013400515.1 of Erpornis zantholeuca. Lineage (NCBI taxonomy): Eukaryota > Metazoa > Chordata > Aves > Passeriformes > Timaliidae > Erpornis > Erpornis zantholeuca. The sequence goes on along the minus strand of VZTN01013596.1, from coordinate 50,361 downwards.
CCAAAATTAGTGTAATAAGTGCTATGTAATTTCTAATTTGGCAGTGAGTTTATAGAAAATAATGACTTTAAACAGGAGAAAATTTATCCTCTAAAAATGTGAAAAATATAGATGTGACATGAATTTATATATATATGTGCGTGTGTTTTGAAAAAGAATATATTTATATTTTTAAAAATAATTAAATGCACTTACAGGAAGGCTAAGAGGTAAAAACCGAATATTTCCAAAAACATGTCTCAGTTCTCTACTTTTCCGGGCTTTTAAATTTGATTATGAGTAAATTATGAATATGTATAAACTTCTTTTTACCTTTAGGATTTCATAAAAAGTCATAAGTTAATTTCCAGCTTTAAATAAACAATACTATGCTAAACAGATATATTGTTCTAAGCAGTAATTATTATGTAAACAAAGAAATGCCACCTCTTGACTAGTAACAGTAGTTATTTATTTGCATTGCCATTGTCTTAATTAAAATGAATATACTGCATGTATCCACAGGCATTTGCACAACCTGCATAATTTCTGATTATATCAGAGACCTGTGTGAACGAAAGAAGTCTAAAAGTCTTTTGGGGAAAAAAACCCCAAATACTATTTAAATATAGATGAAAGGTTCTTTTGTGGTATCTCCAGATACCCAGGCAGAAAATGTGAGTGTTTTCCAGTTGCTCTGGTTTCTGTTATACCAGGTCTATTTCTGCTGGGCCAAATTGCTGCATCGCCTGCAGCAGTGACCTTGCCTAACAGAGGCTGGAGTGTAGAACTCCCTGTGCACCTCACTGGAGTGCTCCAGCTGTGGATCATGCCAGCACTGGAGCTGGGGTTTGGACTGTGCATGTTCCAGGAGTCCTTTGCTTAGGCTTGCTGAGAGCCTGGCAAGAAGCATTGGTTGGATAAAAACAAAACAGGTAAGATTCAGCTGTAGATGGTATTTCCAGTGTACAGACTAGCCTTGGACACCTTATCTTCATCCATTTCCTGCTGGTGCAGCAATGATTGAGTAGCTGCAGCCATGGCAGTGGCAGTGCAGTGTCTCTGAGCAGCAGGCACACTCAGGCCACTCTTTAAACTGCTGTTAATTGTCCTCTATTTTGTGGAGTCATGCAAAGCCAACAGAATATTTGTGATTTTGAACTTATGAAAATTAAGACTAGGGTAATGTTTAACTCCTCAGGTGAGTTCCACTGTGTGCTTACATATACTTCATTTGGAACAACAGCTCCTTCATCTATTTAGAGTTTTTATAGCTACATTCAAGAACTGCAATTTATTGACAAAGTGTGGTGATCCATAAATTGAATTTTACAATGGTAGAATGTTTGTCTTGAGACACAGCAAAGAAAGTACTTACTAACTTCTAGCCTGTAACCAGTTCTGGTTTTTTGCTGCGAGCGCTTTTGACAGGTACAATATCGAGTCCGTAGTGATAAAATTTTGTCAATAAATGCATAATGTTTTACACAGTGCAAACTTGTTTCTTCTGTCTCTATCCATTGTATAAAGAGAATTTTTGTTTAAAAAGCCTTAACTCAGTATGTTAAAATAAAACAACACAGAAAAATTATTTTATTGAATTGATACATTGATATGCTGTATTCCTTAGTTATTTAAAGCTTGGTTACAAGTTAGAAGATTCAATAGCACAAAAGCAAGCCTTGAGAAGTAAAACTAATTCATTCTACACTGCCAACATTTCAGAACTCTGAAATGCCCACAGGGGCTCCTTTGTCTCCCATTTATTCAAGGACTCACATATTCCTATACCGTGCTGTAAATACAGTGGTAAACAAGATACATTGAAGGTCAGAAAGAACTGAGTTCCAGGTCCAAGCCTTAGTAATGTAGCCATGTAGATCTGAGGGATTTTTTTTTTTATTCTGGAAACACTGTAGCCAAGTCTGTCAGCATTTCACAGGAATAAAAATGACAATATACTTTTACTGTGATATGTTCCTTGGATGATTACGTACAGGCTGGGACAGCTTTTTCTTTTTCTTCAGGTTTCTTTTTTTTTTTTAATATATTGTCTTGTTATACCCAGAGCTTTCTTCTTCTAGAAAAATCTCAAATAATGCCACAAATATCTTCAAGGGAGCATGACATCAGGTTTTACTTGATCTCCATTTTCTTGTCTGATATTCTGTGTCATTGGAAAGACTATCACTATCCCAGTTTACTTCCACTATTGAAGTGCTCAGGGCTGAACCTTGCCAGCTGAGTTCTTATGTGATTATCAAGGCTTGAAGAGTTTTTTTTTGAATGTTAGTAATTTATCTCACTGGAGACAGAGCTTCCAAACTGTGAATCTTCCTATATATTTGAGTCTTACTGAGTTATCTCCAGCTTGGTTGACTGTCAAACTGAGAAAATATTTAGTAAGCTTGAGAGAAAACAGCACTTCTTCAGGATGATAACTGATTTTGCATGACTCTTACCACTAATTGATCTTGTCATGTAACAATTTTGCTATTATAGTATCTACAGTGCAATTGCTTAAAGGAACTAGGAGATATTTTTCATGATTTTGAAGGGCAAGCTGCTTTTTCACAAGGTTTTTTGCCAGTTCAGTAAAACTTTTCTATTTAGCTTTGTATTCTGTTTTTCACCACCTGTCACTTCAAATTCTACATGAAGTCTACTGCTCAGTTGTAATGTGCTACTGCTTTATTTAATGCATATATTTTTATAAATACCTGCAAAATTAAGATATAAAATGAAAGCTATAAAACATGTAGAAAAAATCATTTTAGGAGGAGTACTAGAGCAATCAGTGCAGGTGAGGCGAAACTCACATAGTGAATATATTTGAGTGGGTAAATTTCACAGATGTATTTTACCCTGTGTAGATGTAGCTGAGTGAAAAAAAACTCCTGTGCTATGAAGTTGATTAATACTTTATTCTCTCATTCCTTTTTATTAAAAAAACTAATAACACTAGCATTTATACAATATTATGTTTAGATCACCTCCAGCAGGTCAAACCTTTTTTCACATATGATTTTATTTATTTGAAGGTTGTTTTGAACAAGAATGGGGGGTACAGACTTCTTTCTTGATCTTAATAAGAAAAGCCCAACAAATGGCCTAATGAAATAGTCGTCATAAAAAGGTAGAAAAAAGAGTAAAACAGATAACAAGTAAATTTTACATCCCTTCAGATGACAGGAACCCTGCTTTCACACATCATAGGGTAGGCCCTAGACAGACCTTCCCATGGTAAATCTGCCTGGCGAGGAAAGTTCCTCCTTTCTTGTTTTTTGACCTATTACATGATTTCCTTACAATAAAGCAACTGTATTAATAATTTCTACTGTCAAACAACAACAACAAGGAAAACTTCTTGCTGCACTGTCACAAAGGCAAGGCCACACAGGCAGCATGAATGCAGCTTCCAAGTGGGCGATGCTTTCAGGCTCCTCTGTTCCAGTGAACTTGCAGACCTTGTCCTGCAGCCAAGAATTTGTGCAGCACAAGGCAGCCTGAGGGCCAGGCAGGACACAGCAAAACACAGTAAAATATTCAGCTGTCACCTTGTCAGAATCACTACATGCCACCCCCTTCCTCAACATACGGTTTACCTTTCCAAAGATGTTATCACTGTAGATTAAATGTCACAGGGAGTTTTCAAGCTTGATGGACACAATTAAATAGACTATATCTGGCCTATTTAAATTTCCTAAGTCCTTGAATACAAGGTCTTCTGCAAGGCTCCCAGTGGTCTGATGCAGTCTGATCTTTATTATATCGTATATCCAAAAAACACCCAAAATTTTACATAGGTTTTACTTAATTTTTATATGTTACAGGACAAAAGCCAAATTCTTACTATAGATATACTGTAATAGACTGAATGCTATGACTAATAAGAGCTGATTTAAGATTCTAAGGTCAGAGACTCAATGCTGAAGTTCTTTGTCAAACAACTTCTTACAAAAATTAGTCAGGTAAATTAGGACTGTCTTTGCTGAAGATAATGAAATAACAATCACTGCATCTAGGAAAGAAATCTATCCTAGGCCCCAGACTTTGTAAAATCAAAATGCTCAAATAGGCTAAAATATTGGGTGGAAAAGTCACAGACAATATAAGTAGTTATATGTCTTCTGAAATATTACTTTAAAGATATCCAGCAGTGTGTTAATTGCTTTCCTTGGCAAACCTGAAATTTTGTCTTTTCTGTGTATTAAATATCAAAGTGTAAATTCAGTACTTAAAGTATTCTGTTCTGAATCTTCAATTATTTCTTGAACTAGATATATCCAATTGGCATATCTAAAATTTTTACTTGAAACCCCATAGATTACTTCATATAGGAAATGAAGTACTTGAATTAATGCAAGTGCTGCATATGTTAATTGAAATTCCAATATTACAAAACTATTAGTGATATCATGACAGGAATTCTGAATAATGAGTACATGATGAAGATGGGTACTTTTCCTTCTAAAAGTAAGAAAAGTGCGTATATGTAAGGAATGGAAAATATTCTTGAGAACTTGATGAACAAAAGTCAACTGACATTTCAGTTCCTAAAATTTTGCAGAATATATAAGGACACCTGGTGTGTAGAGCCCATTGTGGATTTTGCACTGTGAGAATTTCAATTTTCCAATATATTAGCTTGTCTTTTTAATGTTTTTTTTATGTTTCAATCATCCACTATGTATCCTCCAATAATATTATAAAGTATACTGAGAAATTAATAAAGGAAAAGGAAAAAAAAAAAAGGAAAATAAGTAAGAAAGTTAAATTACTAGATTATGAAGAAGTGATAAGAGACTACTTTGGGTAAATAAATAAAAGGAAGATTATCTCAGCAAGAAACAGATAGGAAGAAGCAGATACAAAACATAAAGATATATACAGAGGTTTCAGTTACATTTGATTGTTTTTCAATAAATCAACTTTCTCCTCCTAAGTCTAGGGAAGGTTTGTGACACCAGAAGAGAAGCAAATGATGTCCAAAGACAGCTGTAACCCTGTGACTTCTTTTATGCCTGTAAACTAGGTACTGCCAGGGTCCATTTGTTGTCCTGAAGCCAACTGGCACAGTCTTGTGCAGGTTTATCCTAAAAACTCCCTTATCCCTGAAGAGGCTAATCTTTTGAGGAATGGTGATGCCTCAGTTTTTGGGCGAGGGGAAATACTTAATCCAAAGGATAGCAAGGTGGCCAGTCGAGCTGTAGACCTTTTTAAGTGTTTCGTGTAAAAAAACCCCTAAAGAAGCTAAAGAAAGCTGCCTAAAGATAGATAGCTCCTATCTTTAATCATTAAATCCCCTGCCAAATGCACTTTACCATTACTTGAACCTTATTTAGATTTTAGAACAATTTCTTTAATTTCTGCCTTGCTATAATGCTCCTGAAAATTGCTTGGCAGCTGAAATTAGCCGTTGACAAGTATGACATTTGATGCCCTAAAACCCAGACTCAAGACTTAGTTTTCTGTTTTTATTGACATATGTTAAGAAGACAAAAAATTATGTATAATTAATAGGGAAACCAGGAAAAATAATGTTAATAATGAAAAGAGTTATAACAAATCTCTAGTGACTAAGGAGTGGCAAAAGTTTAAACAATTTAAAAATATCAAGATATTTAAACATGGTTAATATTTTAGCAAAGATAAAAGGTAAAATCCTGACATCCTAAAATTCTGACAATTGATTGCATGCTTCTTTCTTATCTGTAATCTGCACACACATGATATCTCTAGAAAAATGTATTTCTTGGACTTTTTGTTGTTGTTGTTTTGAAGTCACCAAAAACATATATATTCAAACTTCATACATAAAGAGTTATCAATATCAGAAACACATCCGGAACAAAAGGTTATTCAGGTCCAGCACAAAGCTTTCAGCAAGATTACTTTTTCTCTTGGTGTATTTTGATATTTATCTTCAGATATCGACCAGACATTTTCTTTAACTGTAAACACATCACTAAAATTGAAACCACCGATATGCTTAGTTTCTCATGTTGCACAAGCTACTAATAATATGAAAAACCACAGTAATCCATAATTATCATTGCTCTTGCTTTTATTATTGATATGTGTATTAGTAAATAAGTAAGTATGAGGCAATCTACAAAAATAAATGTATTATTTAATTCCTTGAGTACAGAAACATTTGGGAACACATTCCTGGATTGTGTATGAGCTCTGTATTGTCCATACACAGGCTGTGATCCCAGGACCACCACCTCTGAGCAGCCCACAGAGGTGAATGGACCTCTGATGGTTAAAAGGTCCAGCCAGGTTGATTTTGAATAGCAGGATTTGACCTCTTGTTGGGCAGGTAGGAAAACTACAAGGTGCTGTTTTAGCAGCACATATTTCTGAGTTTCATAATCCTGAAAGAGGTAAGGGAAACTAGAGCCAGGGCAAGAGGTGCTAACAGCATCCATCTTTCCTACCAAGATCTCAATATTAACACAAATGTTCACATATTACACTAAATTTTTCTGAAAATCACAGAACTTTCCTAATGAGATATTTTAAAAGGAGGGGGAAGTTTTAAAGGGAGTATAACAAAAATGAAGAATCTTCTAAAACTGAACTTGTATAAGAAAGGATCTAAGGAAAACATTTTTAGAAAATGGAAATACTTTTGCTGTCATGCAGGCTTCAAAATTCCATTTCCATCCTAACAGAGGAAAGTGAGCCTGGACTGAGATTTTGGAGCACAATGGGGAAGATATGCATTGTTTGTGCAATATCTTCTGGAATTTGTATGTAAACGTGGTCAGCCTATCTCCCTGACTTGTTGTGTGCATGTTTCACAGTTCTCTGGCAATATCTCTAATGTGATCTCCTTGCTTCTCCTTCCTCTTTCTCCTCCACATTAATGCAGGCTACAGAATATAGCTACATCTATTATATGAACAATATTAAGACATCCACAGTCTTGGTTTAATCACTTAATAAGGGTCTTTCTAAACCTTAAAATATAACTGAAAGACAATGCTGGCCATGCTGTGCATGCAGTCCTGCCCACTGCCAGAATGCATCCCACAAGCAATTTTCACCATTTCAGCTTTCTTTTCCAAGGCATCTAGTATCTAGGAATAATGTTAATTTCATTTTAGACCATTCACACATTCAATTAAAGCTGCACTAAATAAATGAGATGAAAGCAAAATACTAGCTATTAGGTGTTTTCAAGGCTATTAATTACAGAGGATTTTTTTGAAATTTTTTATTGGACTAAAGGTATGTTTGACATCATGCTAAGGTTTTAACATGTTTTAAGTCATAATGAATTTAATAATTTCTTTAAGAGAATGAAGGAAATTTTAAAAAATGGGGGTTTATAATGGAAATTTTAAGATGCTATTTATCAATGTCTTGGTGCTAAATTCAAATTACTTGAAAAAATTATACAGTGTAATGAAATACTTATTCAATGAATTTTTAAATTCAAGAAAAAGATATTAATTTTCTTCAGAACAGAGATTTTATGGAATCACAAAGTACTGCGTGGGCATTATCTGGAAATCCTTTTCCTCAGTGCCCAACTTGAATATTTGTCAATTATTTCACCCAGTAAATATTAATCTTTGTTGGACCACACATCCATAAAAATTACCTTTTTTCCCTCATATTCTATTTTCTGACAGATTTAGATGTACATAAATATAACATTTTGAGTAGATTATTTTTATGTGCTTTTAAAAATAAATACATATTATTTCTTTTCTGTCCAAGTTAGCACACCAAAATGACAAAACACATTGAGAGGTATATGGTTTTCCTGCTATAACCAAATCCCAAAGGTTTTGTGAAGATAAAAGCACAGATTTTATACAAGAATGGGAAAAATGAGAAACCCAACACTATTTCAACATTCATTTTTTACCTAAGGATTCCAACATGGAGGAAATGAGAAAATATATTTTATTTCTGTGTTCTGTTAAAAATAAATTTGAATATTTAGAATATCTATTGACTAACATTCAAGGGTGAGCTGTGAAATTTGCACGCATTTATCTGGGAAATATGTGAGAAGTAATTTTCATCTTAAACAGTTGAAGTTGATTTTATGGCACCCTTCACATGCAGAAAAAACCAAAAGACTAACACCACAGAGAGGATTTTTTTGTAGTTTTAGCTTTTTAGCTCTAAAAATTATTCACATAATGAAGTTGCAGTCACATTTGATGCTAATATTCACTGTGTTATCAGACTTGCTTCTCAAATGTCTGTGTGCTCAGTTAGTGATAAAAACTCCCTCAATTCTTTGAGATGCAATAAGTATTCAAATTTGGATGAACACACATTGACATTATTATTATTCTATGCCAAGCATGATTTTTCAGTGTGTTTCTGTGCAAGGGAAAAACCTTTCTCTCAATTCCCTTTTTAGGGATTAAGATTTGCTATTAATATAGCTAATAATAAAACCAGAGTTTGACATCACACATCTGTGACTCTGGATACAAGAAATTCACACAATGGGATTGCTCCTCATCCTTTGCACTTTGCCTCTCAACAAGCAGACTCATAAGGGTTATTCTTTGGGACACTCCATCTCCACAAGGTGTCCTAATTCTTCCTTAACATTCACCCTTGCATTCTTACATTGTTATCTGGACTGATTCATTAAGAAGTGAAGGAAACTAGTGATACACTGGGCCAAAAAAGGGAAAAATTGACATTTTTCATTATGGACCAACAATAGCTACTTCTGGGGCTGGGATAAGAGCAGTGTCACCTACTGCTTTCCTTCTGAAGTCTGTAAAAACTTAAAGGATGACGAATATTGCTTGTGGTGCTCCTCATTTTGGGTACATTTTAATATCATAAAAAGGCTTTAAGTTACACTGGTCAAAAATTTTACAAGTTTCAGGCCTGAGAGAAGATAGATCAGCACTTGTGATAACTCTCCCCTGTCTAAATTAATTAGGCAGGAGTGGGCTTAGTCCTAGAAATCTCATTTGCTTCCTTGTTGTTTCTGTCAAGATTTCCCTCTTGTGGAGGATGGGAAGGGGATGAAAGAGATATAATTTACAGAAAAATTTCATTGTGAAAGTAATTCAGCAATAATCCTCCCATCACGATCCTTATTTCAGAGAGCTGGATTGCACCTTGAGACTGACACCTGCCTCTTGCACAGCAGATAAAAGTCTTTAAAAGTTATTAGGGACTCAGTTCTTTTTCATGAGACATTGTAAATGCCTGAAAATTCACTGCTTTTCTGTGTCAGGCTCACATGGAACATACAGAAGTGCAATTGTCCTTCTGGAGTTTTAAGTTCGGGGGTATTTGGTTGGGTTTGGGTTTTGTTGGTTTTGTTTTGTCTTGGGATTTTGTTTGTTGGTTTGGTTTGGTTTGGTTTGTGTTATTTGGAGAGCAATACACGTATATGCAGATGTTTGACAAAAACCACAGCACAGCTTCTAGTTGCTACTGGGAAAAAAACACAATGCATTTTGGAAAGCATTGCTTTTGGAATAAGAAGGGAGTGACTCAGGTTTTCTTAACTTCTATTTTTTTGTCTACATTGTCATTCATATAATTTTCTTTTGTATCAATGATAAAATTAGTGCAGTGTAACACTTTATATTCTGAGAAATAATAGGTACAAGTTTAATGAGCTGACTGCCAGAGGGTTGCATTATAGTGGTCTTCTAAAAAAGAAGAGATACAATAATTACAGTGAAGAAGCCCTGGATAGCTAATAAGACATGACTTGATAATTACTGTTCCTGTATCTGTGTTAGAACAAGACTGTTCTTTCTCTACAGCTTTTAAGTATAATCATATTGTGACATGCTGTGCCATGTCTATGATATTTTCCGACTCTAAAAGGTACACTGGAGACAGTTTAATTGCAAGTGTCACAAAACACACATTTTGGGCAATATGAAGGAGGGACTGAAGGCTGCTTATTAATGTTTTTAAACTGAATGATAAACAGCTATCTTCGTGACATAATTGTTTCATTGCGGGGGATGCTGTCTCTTTGGGAACTCGGTGAGACCAGCCGGGGTCCTCCAGGAAATATTTTATGGGGCTACAATAGGGTGAAGTGGATGCAAGTTTCACACTTAAAGGAGGTTTCACCACATAGCCAAAGTGGCATGGGAATAACATGCAATATCCATTTATCCCAGGGTTATTTCAGATTAATCTGACATCTACCTTCTAAGACAATTATCAAAAAATAACAAAAGAAAAAAAAATATTTAAACCAGAGTCTCTGAATAGAAGCAGGCATTCTCTTTAAGAGAGTTCTCTACATAGTGATGAAGGAGTCCATGTTTTAGGAGGAGAGAGGAACGAGGACATCTGAGCCAAACTCACAACTGGGATTGTTTGAGATCTTGCCTTCCTTATCACTGTACTCATTTCCCTTCTTAATTAAAACTTACGTGAAACTGTTTCACAACCTAAGGTTTATTCTCTGACTTTGATACTAAACTAACTCTTCTGGATGACGACATCAATGAAGGGCAGCAATCACTTTTTCATAACTTGTTTGTATAACTGGCCCAGGAAGTAGGTTGTGGTCAAGAGATATTTTATGCCACCTACATTAATTTCATGTAATATAGTCAGGAATAGTTGGCTCCCCAGCCTTTGACTCCTCCTCTTCCAGCTTCTCACTATTCTTGTTTGCTTATTTGTTTTGGGGTTTGGGGGGTTTTTAATTTCCTTTTTTTCCCCCTTCTCTCTCCTAGGGACATCTGAAGGCAGCACCCCTTGGAATTCAAAATAACAAGGCTGAAGGCAGTAAACATAGCGAAAAAATTAGATGCTGTGCCAGGAGGGAAGCAGATAGCTCATTACTGGACTCAAAATAACTCTTGCTCCAAACTGTTGTAACACCTATCATTGCTGTTATCTTTGTATGAAGGAAAAATACAGTTCTGTGATTGCATATGGTATGAATTTCAGAGTACAAAATATCACTTAAGTCACACCAGAAAACAGATACCCTTTTCCTAGTAAGAAAAGAGAACTTTGCTCATTGTAGGTGAATGGTTTATTTACTGTTCCAGTAAAATACAGTCTGTTTCAATCCTATCCAGTGAGTGATTTCCTTGTATCCAAGTAGAGGTTGGTTCTAGGTGAGTCTGAACAGCAGCCAGGGCTGTGTCCAAGAGAGATGTGTATATCGAGTTGAATGCACAGAATAAATTCTTGGGTTAGAAAGTATCAGGAAGCTGCTAAAGGGGTATTTTTGCATGGCAGAAATTGAGAGAAGGGCAAGTAAGTAATGACTCTGCTTATGGAGAAACAAGTTAAAGAATGGCTTTGGTGTGAAGGCCTGGAATTGAGACTGTGGGTTATGTCAGTCTTCCTGGGAATTAGCTGATTTTGCATCCACAAGTAAAATTATTACCTTCAATTCAAGTGAGACTAGGTGCAGCTATAAGGTGAATATTTATTTATTTATTTATTTATTTATTTATTTATTTATTTATTTTAAAGCTCTTTCTGTTTTCTAAACTTCTAGTTTGAGCGTCAAAAGATAATTTTGGCTTTTATGGTGGAGTTTATCTAGGAACTAAAAAAAAATTTCAAATTGTCTGCATTTCCTTAGGGATAAAATCTCTGAGGCAATGATATGTTCCTTAAGGAATTATGTCTTTCTTAGAACTAAACACTCAACAGAAATAGGGAGTCTTCGGTGGGGACACCAGCCAGGAGAGCTAGAGGTCTTTCTGGGGCAAGTAACACTGCTAGAAAGGGAATGCTCCCAGTAGTAGATAACTATTTGATTCAAATCCAGTGAGGAAGTGTAAGACCTGAGAGGTTGCCTCAGAACGGTGATATTCTTTTTATTAATTTGGACCTTACTTCACAAATGGAGTATAGCAACTGCATATCAGGATTTTTTACATATTTTCTTGTATGAAGGTGATTTTGTGTTTGAATTGTTTCCTTTGTATTGTTTCTGATTTGCATATTTTGTTTTCATTAGAAAACAAACATCTCTTTTACTTGGAATAGAATTATTTACGTTACTTAATTTCACCTGATTTTATTTATATTTTTTATTGAATATTATCATGATCTAAAATTAATTTTGTTGTTTATTTCACATTGTTTGTCTAGAATAAAGTGTGATAGTTAATGATTGCACTACCTACTTATGAAAGCCAGTATAATTGTAATTTCTATGGTGCTATGCCAGTTTACACAGGCTGAAGATCTGGCCCCTTTTGTATTATGCTCTTGCTGACAGTATTTAAGATTTGAAACAAAATACTGATCCTGTCACAACTAGGAAAGCCTCTGGACAGTGATTTCAGAAATATGTCAATCTCCATGTAGTCATATAAAATCACTTATATGTGTGTACAGTGTTTGGGCTGGGGTAGAGCAAATTTTCTGCACAGTAGCAGGTGTGGAGCTGTGTTTTGAATTTGTGACCAAAACAGTGCTGGTAACACAGGGATGTTTCAGCTACTGCTGAGCAGAGCTTACCCAGAGCTGAGGTCTCTCAAGTCTCCCCACCAGTGCTGGGAGTGCACAAGGAGGGACATGACCAGGACAGCTGATCCCAGCTAACCACAGGAATATCCCAGACCATGTGGTCCTGTGTTCAGCATATAGAGCTGGGGAAAAAAGAAGGCAGAGGTGGGTGTTTGGAGAGGTGGTGTCTGTCTGCCCCAGCCACCATTACCTGTGATGGAGCTCTGCTTTCCCGGGAATGGCTGAACACCTCCCTGCCCATGGGAAGCAGTGAATGAATCCCTTGTTTTGCTTTGCTTGCATGCACAGTTTCTGCTTTATCTGTTAAACTGTCTTTATCTCGACCCATGAGTCCTTTCCTTTCTACCCTTCTGATTCTCTCTCCCATCCAACAAGGGGAGAGTGAGCAAGTGGCTGTATGTGCTGAGCTGTCAGCTGGGGTTAAACTGTGACAATGTTGACAGTATCTTGAGTGTGTCATGCTCTCACTCATTTTGTTTGTATAGCCTGGGCAGAAGTCATAAGCTTACCCAACACAGGAGGGGAAAAGAAAAGAAAAGGTTTTCCAACAGCATGAGAGGAAGAAACATATTTCCAAAAAGCAAAATATAGGGTTGTGGAGAGCTCTGGATGAAGTAACAGTGCTAAGTGAATAAAGCAATAAAACCACTTTTGGCAATGTTTTGCCTTGTCTTATTCATCCTCCTTGTTTACAAATTCAGCAAGTGGTATGGCTCTCCCATTTTAGAGCAAATGTGCTCAAAGCTACTTTGCGTCCAGTGATATATTCTTGCATTGTATCAACCCCCAAAGCCTTGCAGATGCACCTGCCTGTGACAGTTATTTGAGAATGAACCAAGTAATGAGGGAACTTAAAATACATTTAGGAAAGGTAGTTCTTAGAAATGCTAGACTGCTCTGATTTTTCTAACTGGTGGCACTGCTGTGAATAAGGAATAAATTCTTTTAATAAAAGCAGATGTCCTTTGGGTGATGTTCTTTTCCATAATCAGGGGATAAGGTAGCAGTGGTATTTAAGCAAAGGGAGAGGTCACCTACTACTGTATGTGTAACTATAGTTACAGTGCTATCTTCCTAAAGTTTCTCGGTTATAATCCCTGATGGAACGATGTTACATTATGTAACAATGTATATGCTATGTAAATTCATATTCTGCACCCTCTTTCTTACTCTTGTTCGAAATGTTTCCACATAGCCCTTTGCACAGGTTACCCAATGTTACCGTACTTTTCATGTTGTCAGCAAGGTGAACTGATCAGAGACAATATGTTCCTTTTCTGTTTTCCTCACATTGGACACTGATGTTTCTTTTTGGGCTCAGGCGGAAACATACTGCACTGAATGTAGAGTGCCATGAGAAAATTTCTTCTTGTTTTTTAACTTGATTGGTATTGTTCTATCCACATAATTTGGGAACAAAAATGAATAGTGATTTTGAGCAGTATTTTTCTCCTTTGATAATATCCTTCATTCAATGCCTTGGCTAAATGCCCATATACAGTCCAAGTACACTGACATATTAGCTAGGTTTCCCTTAATTTTATTTTTAATCAAGCAACATCTTTTACTGTCTTCTTCTGACCTACCTTCTATCATCTATTGCAGATATATCAGAGAAGTCACCTTTCCCTTTTACTATATTGTCCTGGTAAAAATACTGTTTTCCTTCCTTATTGTGAATGTGGATAGAATACAATTGATCCTGTTTACTTGCTCTTGGAGAAACACTGCCTTCATTTTGGTCTTCATGTCATTTTCTGGGTGGAAGTATTGAAACAAACTACCTAACTAAAGAATCCCCAACAGACTGACTTCAAAAGGCTATCTAAAAGAATAAAGATGAAAGACTGATGCTGAATATAGATCTATTAGAAGGCAAAAACATGTCCCATTCTGTCTCCATAAAATGAACTAAAAGAAGCTAGCAAATGCCTAAATCAAACCCTATTTCTCATTGTGTGAAGTAATGTTCTATACATCATTGTATTTTGAAAGAACATCATTGGAATTTCTTGAAATATAACAGAGCAGAGATGACAACTGTAAAGACAACAGTCAGAGTGGGAAGGATGGTTACACACTCATAAGGAAGCAGTGGGCTATCCTGATAACACAATCTAAAATCACAACTTTTCTGCACTCCCAGGCTTTGCCACACTAAGGCTCATGGAACATGAATACTAACTGCACAGCTTGTAATATATCATTTTGCAATATTTGTTTTCCAGCTCAATAAAATTCTACTTGGAATTCTACTTCTCAGCATTAAGCATAAGAATGAAAAGTACTGTTCACCTTGAACTTCATTAATTTCATGCCACAGAATAGATGTAAACATAATGTATAGAGTTTCATATATGTTTGGTTAAAAGTCTTTCCTTCTCAGGCCCTTTTCCAGATTTTTTTAACATTTTGTTTTCCTCTCCTTTCCTGTCTGGCTTTGTGAATACCTGACTAAGTAATTTGAGAGAAGAGACAAATAGGCACACTAACTCTGAAAATATCTTCGAAGTTTTTAAAAAAGTTTGAAAAAAAGTTAAAATATAATGTTGAATGAACTACTACCAAATATGGGGTAGAGAGATTAGTAGATATAGGTTTTGATAAAAAAATCCTTGGAATTCCTTTCATGCTCTAATACTGAAAGACTATTTAATTTCTAATAATAGCACAGTAATATTGCAGTCTGTTATGAACTGCTCACTTGTCTTTACATCAGCCAACTTGATAAATGCTAGAAAACAAGAAAGGTTCACATTTGGCTTCCTTGTATTTAATTTTAATCAGAGAAATATTGGTAGAACAAGCTCCTAGAAAATTTGAACAAAAGACCCTACCTTGAACATCAATATTGTATTGATCTGTGGCATGCATACAAAAACCATGACTCCTACTATTACAGTCTTTTTCTATTTTTCTTTAATGTATGCTAGCAAGATACTATGTTTTTGAAGATGGAACAGAGTTTTAAGTCATGTGTACACCTGCACTATATCAAAATACAGAAATACTCAAGAACCTATGTAAATTCTGTGTTCTTTCTTAAAATAATGCAATACAATTTGTGCTTAAAAGTATTTTTTTGTATCTCTTGTGTGTTTGCACATCTTAAAATGACAACAACCACATAAACTCCCAGTGGATATTGAAAATAGTTAACTGTTAAAAATGAAAATAAGATAAAAGAAAAAAAAAAAAATTTTCAATACTGCGAACTGAATTGCCCTGATTTTTAGTATTTGACTGTGAGGAGCTAATTCAGTTTTAATTCAGCCATTTTAGTTTTCCTCAGCTCTGGCTGTCGGGGTTCTCAGAGGCATGTAGGGGGAGGGAGCGAACACCTGACACTTGCAGGAGGCAGCCAGCAGTGGGGGAAGCCTCATCCCGGGGAGACTTGGGCTGGCAGCACCCCACAGGAGACAGGCAGCAGGAGACACTGTGGAGGGGTTCTCCATTCGGGTTGGGAACAGCTCTTCATCAATGGACGGCACAGGAAGGTTGGACTGGACCAGTGATACCCTGTTAGTGGGCAGACTCTGGGAGGGGACAGGGGGGTATAAAAACCAACTGCGTTGCTGCTCGGGGCAGCTCTCTATTGTCCACTGCTGTTTCCTGGGGGTCGTTACTGTTCATTTGCTGGCCCGCTCGCTCCCTCCTTTGCCCTGGCCCCAGCCCACCTGCCTTCTCTCTCTCCTGCCCTCGCTGGTTCGCCCCCACACTGCTCCTGCCATCCTGTGCCCCTGACCGCTGCCCTGCCACCCACCTCCCGCGTTCCTGCCTGGACTGCCTGCTTCAAACCCTGCTGCGCCAATCCAGGCATCACTGCCCGCCCTGCCGCCCTGATACGGCCGGTCACCGCAACCTGCTCCAGGGTTCTGGTCCTTCTGTCCGGGTGCCCACCCACCGCATGCCCGGTGCCATCACCACGGGATCCATGCCTGCGGAGCCGTGCCCCTCCGGGAGCCGTGCAGGCTCTGTCAGAGCCAGCCCGGCCACAGGCAGCGGGCACATCCCCAGCTGCCCAGACACCGACAGCACTGTCCTGACCCCCGAGTGGGAATGCCCTCTTTTTCTTTTTGTCCCCTCTCTCTCCTCTCCCCCAGTCCTTTTCCATTTTTCTTTCTTCTTTTCCGCCTCTTCTAGCCCTCTTTTGCTCAGGCAACTCCTTTTCCTTCTCCTTTTTGTTATCAATAAACAGTTCTCAGACACAAGGTTTGCCTCATTTCATTCCAACCACCCATTTTAAAAAGAACTGCTCTCAGTTCCCTGCAGTGGAACGCCACAACAACATAACGAATATTTTGATTGTAAATATTGTACATCTATAACTGTCATTCCTATTTAAAGTCTAGACAAAACAGGGCAATCAATAAAGCTTTGTGTGTGTGATTGTACTGTGCTTAGATTTTGTACTTTTTGTGAGTTTCACTGCAGAGAAAATACATGCCCAGACAATACTTGAGTAGCGTTGATCTCATTGACACAAAGAACAATCATGAATTATACACTTCTCTTCCCAGATTAAAATGAACAGTATAATTTAAATTTGCTAATAAAAGCTTTCTTCTAGATAAATAAAGTAAAATTAAATTAAATTAAATTAATTTTTGACACTTAATATTAAGCTATAAACATAGATACTTTCTACATCATCAAAAAGAGATGTGAATCTTCAGGCAATTATCCATACCATCATAACTCAGATGTCACACAGAGATGTCCTTCCTATAACTTTGGAATGTATAGTCTAGGTTAGATATTTGCTTTCCAGAAAAATGTATTGGGTAAAAACAAATAATAGCCATCAAAACCTCATTCAACACATCTTACATTTCACTATGTCTGAAAAAATGTGGGGGAAAAAAGAACAGTGAAAGCTTGAGAATGACATCTTTCTACTAGCATAATTCACAGGTTTTTTTGGCACCTAGCTACCCTGCAGCCCCTATTAACATCTGAACCACTTTGGTGTCCGGGTGAGGATGCAGAAATATGTGATACTCATGGAACAGACTGTTGAGGAATCTCAAAAGCGTGAATGACTTTTACTTATTTCTCCTAATTGCCACTCCGTTATCCCCAGATCTTTACCAGTATTTCCATAACACATTATTGATACTGGAAGTAGCTTTAGCTACTAAAGTAAATACATGAAACTTTTATTTGATATTCAGAATATTAAATTTATTACAAATAATCGCATTTTAAAAATTGATGAAAGAGTAAAACATGCTGGTGGGAATAACAAAACAAATTAAATAAATTTCCAGTGGTTTCGCAATTTGAGAATAGATTCTTTCTAGTAAGTAAACACCCAGAGTAATGCCCTTCTTGCATTTGGAGCATTGGTGAGTTTTGTGTGCTATATCTAATAAGAACGAGGAATACGAGTGAGTCATAGGAAATTTCTCTTGATTTTCTCTTGACTTTCATCAGCATTTGTTTTCACATAGTTTGAATTACCATGCAGTGTCTTTGCAATGAAAACCCTGTGGGAATGCATGAATGAAATTGCCTATGGACTACATAACAGTAGGTTGAAATAAGTAAATGGATTTCATTGTTAAATGGAATCCTGCTAAAATTGCTTTGACTGTGTCAGGGCTTACTGCTCACAGCTACTGACCTTCATGCAATCATTCACTATGGCTGAATATTGATTTTAGAGACACCTACCTTCAAAAAAACTTCCAGGAAAATGAGCACAATTTGATATAACATCAAGCTGGGAAACTAAAGTAGGAAAAAGAAAAACTTCATATATTAGTTGTGGGTATGGCTGCATTATAATCAGGGAGCAGAAAAACAGGGTCAGTGCAGCTGCATCTATATCATATTTTAACTAAGGCACAGTACCTACTGCATTGTTTCAGCTCTTTTATCTAGTCTGACCACTTTGTGTCCATTTGCTCACACTATCCATCCCAGCTGCATGAATAATATTGTGGAGCAAACCTCAAAGCACCTCCTAACACAAGTTGGTTCGCTCAGGGGTCACATTTCCAAAAATCACACTCCAATATTGGAAAGAAATATCAAATCTAGGATGCTGTAGTCCTTGAATATTTTCCAGAACATTTACTACTCCTACTGTGCTTCATAATTGACAGGAGGGCTGCAGCCAAAAAACCCCAAAAGATTAATAATAGAAAATGCAGAATCGAATGAGGGACAAAAATTATTAAAAGAAGATGATAGTGAAATCCTTACACCATGGCAAATTCTAAAATGTGACTAAAACTTAAAGCATCTCAAGTTTTTCTGAGCATTGAAAAATGTGCTTTTTAGAAAAGAGGCTAAAAGTAGATGCATCATCAGAAGAATGAGGTTTTTTTTAATGTGAGGAGCAATTTTAGACATCTTCACAAACTAGCTACATTTTATCTTCTCATGGTCTAATTATGTTTTGCCTTCTCTTAAGTAGCTATCTTTGTACTACTTTTATTGTAGATGTCCTGCCAGTATCTATTACTTTGCAAGTATTTCTTTTAAATTAGAGCATAGCTGAATCTCAAAAATGCTTCTCTAGAGAGATAATTGTACTCTAAGGAAAGAAGTGGAGGAGAAGAAGGAGGACAAATAAAATGGCATGGCCTGATCTTTGTTTATGAGAACATTTTCCCATCAGCTTTCTCTAGGACAAAAGATTTTCGTTTTGCCTTAAAAATCAGTCAGACAACATTGCTTAGCACATATTCTTCCCTGTCAAACATTTCAGCGATGCTTCATTCTGTAGACAGCTTAATAAAAGGTATTTCACCCGTAGCATGTTACTGAAGTTGTGTGTCATTTTCTTTCCATTTCAGATGTCATTTGTGGAAGCAAGAGTCTCAAATACCATTTAAGTACATAACAGTTAACTCCTTTCTTTCTGCATGCTTTACAGCACAGAGCAAAAGGAAACTGTGTTTTCTCTTGTGAAGATCATTTGTAATAACTGGGCAGGTCTTAACAGTCAGTAATATTAAAAATATATGAAAGTTGCATATTTTCCTCCCCTTTTTGAGGGTTTCTCAGAGGGTTGCAATACTCCAATAAGTGGAAAGAACTTATTACATGAGTTATCATGCTTCTTTTAATATAACTTTTCCACTACCGTATAAAAATCAAACTATATGCATGATGAATTTATATGGAATTTTGATAAATTAATTTTGATTTCCAGCCACCTTTTAGAAATAATGGTATGAGTGTTCAGAAGCTCAGAGGAAGATGTCTCATTAAGGTTATCCAAGGAAGGGCCTTTTCGCTGCAAAGGGGACATTGCATAAAGAGGAAAGCAAAAGAAAAACTCCACACACACATAGATACAGCCCTAATAGATGAAGGATAACAAAAGCTATACCAAGGACAAAATGTTCCCAGTTACAAGTTGAGGAGACAAGAAGAAACTCCAGGCACAGCTGTGGAGGCAATCAACCTGGACTTTGTAATTGATAAGAAGGGGGAAACTAGAAGAAATGAGGAATTAGGATATGCGAGATGTGAGCTCCCTGGGCCTGTGGTGTCATCGGCTGGAGGCAGTGAGGTCTAAGTGCTAAACTCTGGAGCAGGTGGGGGTCTTGGCACAGCCACTGGGTTGGGAGGGGGATATGTTCCAAGTGTCAGCTGCTGGAGGAACTGGGGTACAGTGAGGTGAATGAGGGGCTCTGCACCGGCACCTGGAGACAGACCATCAGTCTCAGCCCAGATGCTGGTTGTGTAAGTTCCTGTATCTTCCCCAAACCTGATACGAGTCTGAGTGTGTATTTGTCTGGGTCAAAAACCTCAAGCTGGACCAGGGACAAGTAGGATGCCCTGAGTCTAGCAGAGGTATTAGACAGACAAACATGCTGGTATTTAGGGAAGATCTGTGATTATGGGCTGCCTATGGAATGAGTGTTGGAAAGTGTGTGTTTGCTGGCAAGTGAATAAGGGACCCAGGAGGCAGGTAAGAGACGTGGGATGTGGGCAGGCATGTTGGACAGGCACAAGGGCTGGGCCATACTTGGAGGATCCACAACTGTTCTTGTCAATCTAGAAAACGTTGTGTGGGTGCCTTCACTAGTGACCTTCAGCCCAGACCAGACAAAGAGGAGGAGTCTGTACTGCTGTTTTAGACAGTCCTGTATGTGGGTGCAGTTAGATGTAGCACCCTTTCTGTGCCTGGCTGTGTTGCAGGTGCTGCCATTTTCTTCTCTGTCCCCATCTGTGCATCTGTGTGTATGTGCATGTCTGAGAAATGCTCTCAGCAATCCTATTGAACCTTTAAACAGAAAAGGACTTCTCAGTCTGGTGTAGAGACCCCGGGAGCCTCTGGATGGGTTTCAGTAGCCAAGAAGGAGAAGAACCCATCCCCAGAACTACTGCAAGAAGCAGCTCTCAGCATTAAACACTGATGTGCTGTCAAGGGATGCTTCTATTTTTTGCCTTCTGACAGCAAAATGTGTCCTGGTTATCTGTCTTTAGAATCTAATTATATGTTTGATAATTTCTATGCAATTACTGACATTTTCTGTTATTTTGAGTCCTTCTTGTATTCTTGGATATTTTGTCTTACCTCTTCTGAAGTTTCTCATCCCTTCATTCCTACAATACAGTAAGATGATCTTTGGAACCTTACCCCTTTTTCCCTCATAATCTTCCCTGCTTCCATTAATGTCTCTCCATTTTGGATTCCTATTCTACCTTAAGCACAAATAATCATTATTATAATATCTTCTTTTCCTAACTTCTTAGCACTTAATTTAGAAGGTGTATAGTGTATACCTATACAAAGAAGTATAGATCTTCTTCCTTGACAGGTATTTCACAAATATCCCAGATATTTGAGTAAATATGCATTATTCCAATGAATTGTATTATCTTTTCTTTGTCCTTTCTCTTTTCCCCGGGATCCTTATAGAAGTTGTGTAAAAGAGGTTGTTTTTGCACTGCAGCTCCATTTAAGTGCATGGTAGAAACCTCCATATAGTCTTAAAAGCCTGCAGCTCATGTCTTGAATGAGCTAAATCCAGCTTCCTGTGAAACAACAATGAGGAAGATATATTAACCAAAGAAGAATTTATAAAAATTGCCTCGTTTCAAGTTCACATCACAAGAGAGAATGAGTTGGACCAATCACAATAGCATTATACTAGCAATGTAATTCTGTGTTTCTAGCAATTGCCAAAACCAAAAAAGCTTGGAAAGCTGAAAGAAGATGAAAATTGTTAGATGCACTGTATAACAAACCAGACAGCAGTTGTTTTTTAAAAAATTGTTCCCTAAAAATGTTGCTTACAACAAATTTACTCTTTTATCTATAAATTAATAGGCATAACAAATCTGTCAATGCAGACAACAATTCATGTAAAAGGAAAGTGAATCACTCTGCATTATACATGTACTATAATTCTTTATATTCATAGAAAATGATTCAGATACACGAAATAGCAAGAAACAGTTGATAAAATTAAAAAGCATAAAATACAGAATGAACAAGGAGGAAGGCAATAGATTACAAGACTTCTTAAATGGCAAATAAAAAAATATGGAAATATATGAAAAAAAATATTCAGTAACACCAACAAAGTCCCTGGCTTTTATAGAATTCACTCTTTAAAGCCTTTGAGAAGTCAGGGTTTTGGGTTTTTTTAATCTATTCCACTTCTATGACAAAAACCACAAGGATACTGAGAAGCTGAACCACAAAACAGAAGTCTGTTTTTTATTTCTACGTTGCTTTGTTGGGGTTTTTTCCCAGATTCCATACCAATTCCTTATAAATGTATTGATTTACAGTAAAAAGACTATGTTTAAAAATAGATATAAGCCACAATTTCTGTATTTTTATATGTGGCTGTGGTATTTCCAATGTTGCCTGCTTTTTTTGATTTAATGAGTGTACTTTTCCATTGTCATTATTTATTTATATGACAGTAGTGTTCAGAGGTTTCAATCCCTATCAAAATCTATTAGTGCCAAGGATGTTGCAGTACAGACAATTCCCAGACTAACTTAAAATCCGAATAGTCAGAAGACAGGATAAAGAGAGAGTGGATTCATTCACAAAGACCTGACTCTGAAAACAGGCAGGTTTTCTTACCACATAAATACTAGCTTGGATTCCATCACCATGTCTAAATGTAGTACATTCCCCTCATTTTCACCTAGGAATTGAGTTCTGGTCCCCAGGCCAAGTAGTGTAGCATGAGCCCTCTCTGCCTCAAGTGGAGGGTGCATTAGTAATACAAGCCACCTGTCTCAGATCTTTCCCAGCTTCCAGGTGGTGCTCTTTGGCTCACAGACAAAATAATAGTTATTTTGTGCACACACAAAAAATAACTATTATTGTGAGCTTTCTCTTGTTCAAAGTGTTGTAATAATACATTGCGAATTTGCTGAATCCAAGTTACAGAATGGATTGCCTGAATTTCTGCCAGTCAGACTCTTGTTATGGTTGAAAGGAGCATATTGTGAATGCAAAGGAGGAATTTTGTTTTGGTGTATGTCTTAATAATCTAATCAAATAATTATTTTTATACCAGTTATCATTATATTAATACATATTTTATACAGGTTAGTTGATACATCTGCTCAAAATTTCTAGAATTCATCCTGCTGTTACTGACACCTTTCACTGCCTGTCTGGCAGTTTAGATCAATGGTTTCAGGCTGTGAGGGAGGGCTGTGGCAATCTTTGGCATTCCAGGTTGTTTGTGGGGATGGGGTTGAGGATGGTATTGAGGGCGTTTCTTTCTACTCCCTCGGGTACCTTTCTTACATTATTTTTACTGTCATGCCTTTCTTTCTGACCTGCAGGTGCACAGTACATCAAAATTCACATCCACAGTCACGATATGTAATGTTTTGCACTTGTTGTATACTTGTTCTTTGTTCCCTGTTACCTCCAGAACTGGTTTTACTCAGCTCCTGATGTTGCACTCTTTTTGTGATGGTAAATTGGGCACTGGCGAGTAGTTCACAACCCAGGAGCTGCCTGATTTCAGCGGAATTACATGGGGTTATTTTTTTCCTGTATTTATTGTACACATTTTCCTGTATTCAATTTTTCTCTCCTAACAGACTACCTTAGAAATACTTATCAGAGAATGTAGAAGGTTGCAGGAGCTTTTAAATTACTGAAACCATTTCCTCTTCAGTAGCCTTGATTTTTGAGTGAAGCCCGTCTCAAAATTAGAAGTGTTCAATGGCAACCTATAAACTACATTAAGCTCTATTAACTCATTGGAGCAACCTATTTTGGCAGATGTGCTCATCCAGAAAATAGAGAACATAAAATTCAACGGCTTTTTCCCACAGCATCAGACAAATTTAAGCCACTCATAACATCCATTTACAGAGAAGTGGCAGACTTATAAATTACTTGAGCTTTATAGGCAACATGAAGCAAACATATGGTGTAAGGTATTTGGAAAGGCGTTTATGAGTCCTGTAAAAATGCTGTAATGAAGTTCTAAACTGTTTATTTCAGGGTACTTTTTCAATGCTGGTATGTGTTCCTAATTCTTGGGTCATCTTTCAAACACAATTCAATAGTATCAATGTATTTCTCAGCTTTTGGGACCAATTTTCTGCAGTCTTAACTATTTTTTATTTTAGCTGGTACTTACATATATTTTTTCTTTTTTAATTTTAAAAATTAATTCAAGATGACTCAATTACTAGTCACAGAAAAAATCATCATTTTCATGAAAATCCATGAATTGACTATGTAAAATGCTTTATATTTTATAGGCTGTTTGCTGTGCAATTAGACAAAATAATCATCAGTGAATATCGAGAAGAGTAAATACTTCAATGCAAATAAGTCTGAGCAAAGGAGTCCATCAATCCTTATTATTTTGGTGATAGATCTTTCCCTCTAACCAGTGGCTCTGTAGTCTGTTGCCCTGTTCTGTGAGCCCTGCATGGGTCCTTGCTCTGCAGAGCTGCTGCTCACCCTTCACTGTGGCCATACCTTCACTGTTTGATCTTCACTATCACTCAGGAAGGCAACTCAGTTTTTCAGAGTTGACCTATAAGCTTCTTGCTTCAGGAAAATACAGTAATTACAGTCATAATACTGTGTATGAGACAAGAAACAGAATTCAGAAGGTCTTAAGTGTCACCTCCAATTTGAATCAAACTACCACAGTTATCCTTAGCCCTGAATTAGCCTTCAACCTTTCTCATGAAATGACAGATTAGGGGAGGATTCTTGGTATCAGTGTGTGCTAAAGGATATATGTTTTTTAGTACCCTCTAACCTAAATATAACAACTGACAATAATACGTTCTTAAATATCAACTCCAAATTATTTATTTTTATATGATTTTTAAAAACAACACAGAAAGGTTTAAGCATAATGCTTTTACTGAAGCTCATTACTTCTACAGAGCTACAGAACACTTTTGTGAATCCCTTAATTTAACAGTGACACCTGTTAAAAAAGCATTGCATTGATAGACACATTTTCATTTTCACTGACTGAAATTTGCATTTCATTTAGAAACCTTATCCATTTGGGTGTTTAATTCTGTCCTTGTACTGTTTTTTGTGTTGATATAAGAGTCTCTGGGGATGTCCTGTAGTTTACTGAACCAGGCTGGCTTCTTTAGAGTTAGTTCACTAGGAGTATGTTGTCAATTTACTCCATTTATTTCAGAATTAGATAACTTTCTATGATATGGTTCACTTGTGAAAACCTGTGATCTGAATCTCTCCTTATGTCCCATTTTGAATTGTGGGTCTAAGTCATGATGAAAATTTATGGGGCAAGATAAATTTTCTATTCCATGAATTCAAAAGTAAAGCCACATCCCCTAACAACAATCACTGTTTAAGTAGAAATTTATGATAGTTAATGAAGTTTTGCCATGATCCTTTCAACTTTTATTTCAATCACAATCCTCGTATCAGCATAAACCAGAGTGCATTGTACATAGTAATAATAATAATAATAGTTTTCAAAGAAATATAGTTCAAAAATAGGATAGTTCAGTACAGATCACAAAGTAAAAACAGAAAAAGCTTATGTCATGATAGGAACATAAAAACATAAACAAGAGTATGAAAGCAAGATCTCTGCTTGGTATTTTGTCTCTGCTGTAAGCAGATGTCAGGGGAAGGAGGTGAATGGGCTAACGATATATAGATCTTTCCCTAATACTCTTTGAGACTCCATTATGTGCCTTAGAATTCCTGAGGAAGATGTGGTTTGTGTAATGTATCTTTCACTTTATAAAAGAACAGAGATTCCTGTTGAACTTCACAGGAACAGTTGAAGGATTTGGCCTTTGCCACCATTATTGCTGAATGGAGGGGTAATTGTTGATTTAGCTTCTCGGCTTTTGAAAATGTCTACCTATGATCTTTAATTTCTCGTAGAAAGGAAATTTAAGTTCCAGACAAGATTCTTTCTATAATTATTTTCCCCCTGAGACTCAACTAAAAAACATGAAATATGCAATGAATAGTTATTAATGGTTTTTTTAATAAATAAACCTACAATATTCAGCCTGTATTTTATGAATGGGAATGGTGATGACAGGGTGGTATAGTCAAAATTCATCTCTGTATTCAGCTGGTGCTCTTCAAATTCTGGATGGCAGCTTATAGTAATTGCAGTAGAATAAATGAGAAAAATAATGTATTTCAGTGGAAATACATAATTAACTCACTTGTTTGGCCTACCTTGAATAAATCCCCTCCTACAAAAATGTTTTGTCTATTCTTTCTCTAAAGTTTTGAAAAAATCTTGGGCTGTAAAAGAACCTTGCTCTTATTGGATGCTAAGATGTTGCCTTTTTTATTCATTTAAATTATTTTTAAATTTTGATTCCAGGCTCTGTTACAAACATATCTTGCTTTAGCAAATTTTGTGCATATAGCAAAGTGTTGGTAAGTATGCTGGAAGCAGATAGGGATGTAAAACACGAAAGTGCCTGTAATTGTACAGGCTTTAAAAAAGAAAATTGAATAGAATATCTGAATTCTGCATTTTAAACATGCAGAAGAACTCCCTGGAAAAAAGTGGTGGTAACATATGTCCATGACACATGAGCAGGCTGAGGATGTATATGGGTCAAGATCAATTCTGGACAGCGATCTGTCATTCATTTTAATAGCTCAAAATTATTACATTACAGATTAAAATATCTCCACAAAAAATACCTAGTGTTCATGGTCTCCATGATGGCAACAATCCTAACTGTATGGGCAGCTTGCCTGTTCTCTCAAGTCCTGGTATGAAAGAGACTCAAAGCAAGAATTGAGGCTGCACTTTCTTTTGTAGGACATTTAGTGGGACATTAGAAGCAGGAAAATACTTCTAAGGCTTCTCTAAATAAAACTTCTTTGCCTTTTGGAATAAAACAGAGAGAAAAAAAAGATGAATGATTTAAAGCAGGTACATATCACAGATGGAATGTGTTGCCTTAAAAGCTCCTTTGGGTTGTTGGAGATGGAAGTCTCATCAATCATCGAAACTAAGAGTGAGGTTGTAAAAGTACCCTAATCCAACAAATGAAAAGAAAAGCTTCTCAATGGAGACATACAGATTTTTAAAGGTGTGCAAAAAATAATGACAGAAATTCTCCTGGTTTTACTCTGTTGAACATCTTTTGCCCCATTACTCTTTTTGCCTTGATCAAGGTTTATTCCTCTTCAGTGATACATTTGAAAAGTGGAACATAGTAAAAATTGCCATTGTTTTATAACCAAAATGATAAAAAACATGTGGCTTCTAAACACATTCTATGAAATGAACTTACTTATATAGTCTCTATTTTTGAAACTATTTTAGAGAAAAATAAACTTTTTATTGTTGATTAAATATGAATACTAGTTAAGTGACGGAAGTCAAACCAGAATTATTTGAAAGATATCAAAGGAAGCAATATTTATAGTACTGAATTAGAAGTATTTATTGAATAAATACTATCTGTTGTAGGTCTGTCCTGTAAACATAAAACTTCCTGCTGTACATAGCTGTGCAGAGTTGATAGAAAATTAATATCTTCATTGTAGTTCCATAAAAAACCTATTTGTATAATTTTACTGTTTGCCATCTTTAAAATGTTCCCTCTCTGGAAAACTCAGTCCTTAAGGACATTAAAAGTAATAAAGTAGAAATTTTGGTATACCTAATAACATAAAATCAAGACCTCGATTTTTCTAGTGAATATCTTTAAACTGTGAAATTCATTGTTTAGGATGAAGTTGGGAGACATGAGATGGAAAAGATTATAAGAATATTAAAAGCTTATAATTATATTGAGATTTTCCAGAGTTATATCACCTAATACCATATCTATTTCAGACATCAAACTAAAAGTAAATTGGATTAAGACAAAAATTCATGGGGACTTATTTTTCCAGAATGGCCTATGGATTTTGGGTGCTGATGGGTAAAAACCTGTCTCTGAACACTTTCTATTGCTCCTCAAAGGAGACGAGATATTGAATTAAACAATATATGGTAATATCAGTAATTTTCCTGGTTTTATCTGGGATAGTGCTCATTTTCATCCTAGCACCAGGTACGGTGCTGTGATTTGGATTCAATATAAGAATAATGTTTATAACAGGCTTGATTTGTTTAGTTTAGTAGCTTTAGTTGTTGCTGAGTAGTTCCTACCCTTAGTTCTTTCCAGTTCCCTGAGCTCTGCCAGTGGAGAGGTGCACAGGCAGCCAGGAGGGAGCAGGGTTGGGACAGCAGACCCCAGCTGGCCAAAGGGATATTTCACACCACAGAATATCATGCTCAGCAGCATACAAACAAAGCACTTGACTGGGGGTCTGCTGATGACTGCTTGGGGATGGGCTGGTGTCACTTGTTTCTCTCGGGTGCAGCTGGCCAAAGGGATATTATTTATTATTATTAGTATTATTATTATTAACATTATCATTATTATTGTTGTTGTTGTTAATAATAATAATAATCATCATCATCATCATCAACAACAACATCGTCATCATCATCATCATTATTTTCTATTACTAAACTGTTGTTATCTCAAGCCATGAATTTTACCTTTTGTTTCCAATTCTCCTCCCCCCTGAGGGGAGGGTGACAGAGTGAGTGAGCTGTTGCCGGGTACTTGATGGCTGGGGTTAAATGACAACAACAGTGCAGCACAAAATTGTTTATTGAAGGTGGTTTAAATTTGAAACTAACAAATTAACTTAGATAGTGAAGAGTTCTGGACCTCTTCTGGACCTCTCTGGATGCTCTCAGGTTATGCTGATGGCTGGGGTTAAATGACACTTCTGAAGGACTGAAGTCTGAAGACCAGATCTCAGGTCATGTAGGTGTTCCCACAAGTCTTCCCAGGTGTGGAAAATTGGACTGGGGAAGAGATTCGCATCAATATTTCTTCTAATGACAAAGTATAAAATTTTAAAAAACTTGGGAAAATATTTTTGTCTCCAGAGAGAGAAATAAAGACATAACATTTCCTGGCATATATCGCAAAAGAGAGAAAACCTGAAATAGGCTAAAAACTCTCTTGCATGTGAGAAGCATTGCTAGGTTACTCCAACAATTACATCCATAAGAAATTATTCATTTTTAATACAATTCTGTTCATAAAATCCATTAGTATTGTGACCAAAAAATAGATACACATCCAGCCAGGTCTCTTGGCCACTAATGTTTAATTACCTGTTTATTAGATAAGCCATCTTTTATGGAATATTCCCAATACTTAGACTGTACAATATTATTCAAATGGTTGGTGGATTACTTTGGCTATTGTGATGTTTTAAAATTAAATTTAGGATCTATCGCTAATGTTTATATGACAAAATGGACAAGATAAGCATTTAGACACTAATAACGTGTCTCATTTCTAACAGCACCATTTCAAGGAGAGCTTTAGATATAATACCTTTTCAAACATGACATACCTGATATCCTATTTTATCACATGATTTTAGAAACCACTTTAAACTTTAAGGGCACATTCAAGGCGTGTCAGTTGCAAGAAATTAGGTGTCAGGTCTTCTAAATGTTCCTTTCCTGCTCTTCCCACTACATTTCAGTGCATCCTGTTGTGTTTTACTAAGAACAGTGTAAATCAGTAGATATATTTTTAACTAGAAGTGAACATAACCTGTCACTGTCATATGATGTGACATCTAGGAATATGTCCAAATCTCATTATTTAAACGAAAAAATGAATTAATTTTAACGAAGTGAAGAAAATGTCTGTGTAGTCTGATGATTGAGCAGAGTGCAAACATATCAGTATCTGTTGTTAGTGGGAAATAAAAGAGTGATTTGAACTACCACTTCTGGCTATCTTTAGCCATCTGGAATTCCCATGCTACTGTCATGCAAAGGTGTATAAATCAATGATAGACTTCAGGTAGTTACAGCCTTCTCTAAGTTAGATCACCTAGGTCAGATCTATGGTTGGCAAGATTTTTTAATTAATACATTACTTCTCATGTCACAATAAATAAACCAAAGAACAAGGATACCTAATTTAAAAAGCATATTAAATAATGTATTTGGTTTTCCTGTCCAAAATGAAGATTCAATGACACTTAAAATACCTTGTCTGCATGTACTTGACACAAGTTTCCTTATGTTTCTTGAGACTGTTATTCATTCTTTTTTCTAGCTCTGTCTCCTAAGCTAAATGAAAGTCAAAATAACCCAATTAGCTATTAACAAGACCTGCATTGTAAGTGACTTCATTTTTTAAGTCAACTAGTTATGACAATGTCAAGCATCACAAACAAAAGAACACACTAACATTCTCCTTGGAAATCAGAAAAAAAAGCAAAACACAGAATTCATTATCTTTCTCCTGGGGCATTCAATGTTAATGTATCTGCCAATCATTTAAAAACTATGACCACTATACAGTCTCCCTAGGCAAATTTTTAATTTAGATGCAATTATATTACAGATGTACTTTCCATATCTTACATAAATAAGTTGCTAATATCTCCCAAGATTTTTGACAAATTATAGAAACACTCTTTTATTAATAATTCTGTTATAATTTAATTGTTCTACTTGTCATCAGGTCATAGTTTTTGCTGCATTTCCTTAGGGAGCCAGTGCTGTACAAAATCTAAGTAAATTACTTTAAATGAAAACAAATTAACAGTGAATCATGTAAGCTGACCTTTACCCATTAGTTGTAATGCAAGATTATTATCTGTAAGTCAGTAAATACTGCAGGATAAATGATTCATTTAAGCTTTATTCACATTAATGAGAAGTGAATTTTAATTCAGCAAAATATCCTTAGTGGATTTCATTGTGTGAATATTATGAGTAGAAAGGAGACATATGAAAGTCAAGGAGGGGAGGAGATCTAGAACAGGTGGAAAAGATATAGGGCAGGACAAAACCAGCATATTCAAGCCCACACAGGCCTATATGGACTTTGGGGGACACAAATACAGGTTCCCAAGGCTTCTACTTCTTGACAATCAGTGACCTCTTGCAACACATTGTGGGAATTAGCAGCAGGTCAGCAAGCCTGTCTGGCTCTGACATTGATCTTAGCACAATCCTTTTGTACCCCTGAGAAACTTAGTGGCAACAGAAGCAAGGAATCCAAACAGCAGAGAGAGAAAACAGCAACAAAGCTGCGCCTGGTGTTTTTCTGAATGCTTAGAATGCTTAGGATGCTTATGCTATAGCTAGCCAATAATAAGTATGTCATAGCTAAATGATCACAGATGAATTTATTGTAGTAGTTAAGCAACCAGTGGGTGAGCAAGTTGAATGATAAACATGTAACAGACTATAAATGGCACTGGCTCTTGTAATAAACCAAGGCCTTCTGGCGTGAAACTGTGACTGGGGTTCGTGTGTGTTGTGGCCACCTCAACAGTGACAACACATCAGATTAGCTAGGCAGGCACTTTGTGACTACTCTGTCAAAGGGGGCATATGCTAAAAACAAGTAATTTCTGGCTTTAAAAAGTACCCCTCGAAGCTGCAGGTCCCAGATGTAGCAGTCAGTGTGACCAAATGCTTTGTCAGTTAACTGCCATCTAGCCAATTGTTTTGGATGAAAATAAAAACTACCAGTGGTGCCTGAAAAATACAGGAAGAATTTAGCTATTGGATATATATTTTTAAAAAAATAGACATGTTGTGTGAAGATGGTAAGTATGCTTTTAATAGAGATGAAGAAATGAAAGGCACAATGAAAAAGTAATCCATGCTCACTACAGCTCATTAATGTTTTATATCAATAGGATTATGACATGAATGGTGTGTAAGACATGAGTCACAACTGCAGCAAGTGAAATGAACTGGGGTTTGACTAGAAAGCAAAAACTGATCAGCAGTTTTGGATCTAGATTATGGCACAGCTAAACAAGTGGGGCCATTTTTTCACGTCCTGTCTTACTATGCAAAGAGGATAAGAGCTTCTCTCTTTCCACTTAGATGAGTTATAAAAGCCAGTAGTTCTATGGAACATTACTTTTTGTTCTTGTATAGTGCTCTCTGCAAGTTGCAGACCTGATTGTGAAGGTCCATCGGTGCCACGATAAATAATAAACAAAGAGTAATGTCAGAAAGAATGCTGATAATATAATACCAAACAGGTATTTTCTTCTAGGATTCAGGAGAGAGTGCAACTTCATATCTGTCAGTAGAGAGGGATGTTTTTCATAACAAATAACTCTGTTGTAATCAAAGTTTGTTTCTGTGCCAGGTAAATTTTCTTCCATGCTCCTTGATGTGCTGCTGTAATCTATTATTACATTGGCAATTATGCTGGCAATTCTGAGAAAACTTAGGATGTCCCTGAGAGAACTGATTTGTTATTGAAACACACTTAAGGCTTCCTTTACAGTGAATTTTGGATTACAAGGTATTCCCCAAATTGTGGTAGGGCAGAGTTCTTAGAAAATAAATCAAAAAAGTAATTTATTTAACTTTTCTAGCCAATGCATTTCTTCTGCCAGTATGGCCAGGACAAGTTATCTCTAAATCTAGCTGTCCATACTCTGGCCATTTTCACTGGGTTTTTTCCATGGAAATTTCCATGATGTTATCAATCTTCACCTGATGATGACTTTTCCATTTTTCACCTAGTGCTGTCTTTTTCAAATTTGATTCATACTCACAGGCTCCAAAGATCTCTTAAGATCTTGCTCATTATGCTACACTGCTGTCAATAGTGCTTGGAATGGAATACCCTAAATATTAGTACTGTTTAACCTGATCATATTTCCATGTCTATCTATTTTTAGCTTTTCAGAATACCAAAGAGAACTTGCTGTGAATTTGGCCCATCAAACTCAAGGTCTAAAGAATTCCTTACCAGGTTAGACCACAAGAGAGTCGCTATTTGAATCACCTTCTGCTTAATAATTGAGAAGTTTTGAGTTCTTTACATCCCAAGAAATGCACATACTTCCTTATGTGCTCTTTTAGTTGATGACAATACATAGGCATTTCAGTGTCAGAAGCTTTAAAAAGGTCTTGTGTATGTCCAGATCACCTAACTGGGGCTGTGCAATCTTTTCAGCTGTGCTTCTTTGGACAAAGAAGTGCACTATATATTTATGCATGTTCATTTACACATATGCACATGACATCTACATGATGTATGCAAAAAAGGTACCTTATAATAACGTATTTGGAAAAGTGTACCTGAATGTCAGGCATTTAGTCATAAGATTGAGATCTGACCTCTCAAACACACAAAGTACCTGTGCCTGCTTTGTCCTTCGTGCAGTTTGCGCTCAGAATAATTTGAACAGCCTGGCAGTTGCCAATTCTTGGTCCTAGGATTCATTAACAGAATGCATTTCTAGCAGAAGCAACAGATCCAGGAATTTGATGATTGACATGTCAGCTGTCAACTCTACACATGTTATTGGCTATTTAACACTCCTTATTAGCTTTCAGCTGCTAAAATATAAAGACAGAGATATAAAGGTCTGACATAGTTCTGCCCTTGCCTCATTTAAGGTTACCAAGTGATGGGACAAAGTAATTGAAATTTTTATGTGCTGCAAGTAAGTGGAAAACATAATTTCATAGTTCCTAACACTCCATGAAAACCAGAAAGGATAGATTTTTCCAAACACATGAATGTTTGGAAAAATCAGATCAAGTCACCACCTGATTCGTGTCAGTCCAAAACCCTGCAATGAGATATTTTCCAAGATAATTAGGAAACTCTGAGAGATAAGACTTAGTTTTTCCTCCTCTGATTGTATTAATTTCTTTGTTATTTCTTTCCTCTAACAAATCTAACCTCAGTGTTACTGTTCCTGGATTGTACACTATCAAACAAACCTAATACAAATAAAAATCCTTCATTAACAACTGATCTTTATCAACATACTTCAAGCTTTTCTAAAGTAATACTAAATGACAGCAGGAAAAATTCAGGAATAAAACTAAAAGTAATTGGGGTGTAGAGCTCGTGTCAAGAGCTGTGAAACTAGGGAATGTGACTTTATCCTGCTCCTTCTTCCCTTTTCTTGCTAGGAAAGAAATTATTTCCCTTAGAAAATTATGAGCGGTACCTATAGCTTTGTTATTTCTTTAGTTATAGTGATATATCTATGAATGATGCAGTCTATACCTGAATGAATTAAACTAAACTCATTAGTGTTAAACTAAATGTCCTTACTTTCTGAGCTTCCTATTTTCCAACTGGCATGTCCATATATTCCCTTAAAAGCTATTTGTTTAAATTGTAGAAGCCTAGGTAAATACTGATCAAATAATTCTTCTCCCAGTTTTTCAGAAAACCTACCAAGCTAAGATTGAATTTAATTTCATGTGATTCTAAGCAGTCTTTTTCCCTTGAATTCCTAAACTGGCAAGATATCTGTCTGAAATACTGGCATGGTGTAGCAGGGTACAGGGAGGGCTGATGGCTCCCTGCTCAGTCATTACAAGGCGGGCTCTGAGAGTTGCAGGAGCTGCCCACTGAGCAAGTGGGGACTGACGGCTGCAAACTGAGCTGAAGTGTGTTCTTGGGCTATGGGCAGGAGTGGAAGGGTCTAAGGAAGGGTCTATCTCCTGAAGTGCCTAGCTCACCCAAAAAATGGAAGAATTAGCATAATTGTCTTTTCTGGTAGCAGAGACTGATCTACTTCCTAAAATTACTAGACTGTATCGTGTTGTCAAGTACAGACTCTCTTAATGATGCAATGCCATCCATTGTTCCAGCTACCATGAATGCCACCTTCTGCCAATCACCCTTCTCAGTACGACACTGATAACACAGAGTTATGCTGTGAATTCACCCCAATTTTTTTTATAGTTCTGGGAACAAACCCCATAATTTTAATGGATTCAATTTTTTTCTTAGGAAGCCCACCAAATCTTAACACTGTTCTTTTTATCTTAGCAATGGAGTGCAACAGAGCTGCATCTTGTCGTAGTTAAGTTACTGTGAGGTTCAGAAACACCCAGAAATTTTTTAGGTTTTCACTGTGAATGAATGGAAGACAGTGGAAATAACCCTACTGCTAGAAATGATCCATGGACCCACATCTAGGAATGGTTTTATTTTGGAACTAAATTTTTCTTAGACAGGTAATAGATTAAATATAATTGAGTTAATAGATTGTGAGTAAACAATGAAATTATATAATGGGATAAATAATGGACTTTCTCAGAAGGTTTATATGTCTGATATGTATATGACAAGTATCTTGCTTTGAAAAAAGAGGAAATTTTAGCAATTTCCAGAGTGTTTTACAGCACTCTATTAATATCCTGAATCTCCACTATTTTCCATTAATTCTTTGTTTATGTCTTATAAAAAACTTCATTTAGTGACTAAAACATTAAAAAAAGTAAAAACCAAAAGTAATAGTTAATTTCTATTAAGAATTTTCATGCTAACACTACAAAGTTATACAAGAAAATAACTATTGGCTCAATCTGAATTCGTATCTGTGGGTATAAAACTGCACTAGTAATCTTTTCTGCAATGATTACACTGACTCTGGGTGCAGAGAAAATTGTCTTTTTCTTTTCATCAATCTAAACTGTAATGAGTTTATGTCAGAAGACTGTAAATAAATGGCAGATAATGAGTGGTTGTGGAAATAAAAAGACAGTTTTATGGCAGCTTCCATTTTCTTCCATATTTGCTATTTCATAGAATCTTAGAATGTGAAAGGGACTCTCAAAGATCACCTAGTTTCAACCCCTTTGATGTGGACAGGGATATCTTTGTATGGTTGATTGCAGAGGGTAGTGGTCAATGGCTAGGAGTCCCAATGGACATCAGTGACAAGTGTTGTCCCTCAGGGTTCTGCCTTGGGACCAGTGTTATTTAATATCTTCATTAATGGCACAGACAAAGGGCTCAAGTGCCCCCTCAGCAGACTTGCAGAGGCCACCAAGCCGAGTGGTGCAGCTGACACACCTGAGGGATGAGATGCCACCCAGAGGGACCTGGACAAGCTCAAGCAGTGGCCTGGTGGGAACATCAAGAGTTTTAACAGGACCAAGGGCAAGGTGCTGCAGCTGGCTCAGGGCAACCCCTGTATCAACACAGGCTGGGGGATGAGCAGATCCAGAGCAGCCCTGCCAAGAAGGACCTGGGGTGCGTGAGAGGCTGGACATGAGCAGGCCAAGTGCCCTCCCAGCCCAGAAAGCCAATTGTATCCTGGGCTGCATCAAAGGCAGTGTGGCCAGCCAGGCAGAGGAGGGGATTCTGCCCCACTGCTCCACTCTGGTGAGACCCCACCTGGAGTGCTGCATCCAGCTCTGGGGTTCCCAGCACAGGAAGGACAGGGACCAGTTGGAGTGAGTCCAGAGGAGAGCATCAGGGTGGTTGTAGTGATGGAGTTCCTCAACTGCAAGGAAAGGTTGGGAGAAACCAGAATAGGGCTTTTCCTCTTGGAATACTGCTGCCTTGTATTGAGCCTGCTGCCAAACAGATCCATTTCTGCAGGGCTGCTCACCAGCCATTCCTCACCTATTTTATTCTTGTGCCCACCATTACTCCAGTCTAGGTGCAGACTCTAGGTGCAGACTCTGGCATTTGTGCTTGTTAAATTTGATCCCAATAAACATTGCCCAAAGTATGTGTTGCGCTGAAAAGAGGAATGAGAACAAAGCACTGAATCTGGACTTAGTATGCCTTGGCAGTAAGCCCAACATCCAGTCAACTCTATATTATTCCTTGTCAGCTACCTTGTCATCTATCAGATGCATACAAGTCATGAAAGGGAGGGAGCATCATGTCACTTCAGAGTAAAGTACTGGTCATGGTTCACTTCTGAGTAAAGTACGGGATTTCCTGCTCTGTAAACTAGAAGAGGGAAGGGAAGGGAAGGGAAGGGAAGGGAAGGGAAAAAGGCAAGGCAAGGCAAGGCAAGATTGGTTAATATCCAGGACAGCCAATTACATTGCAGTGCTGCACTATTCCATTTTAAAAGTAATAGTAATTGGGCAAGGTCTCTGATGGAACATTCCTGGTGACTCTAAAATGATAACTAACATTTCCATTTTTGAAGGACAAGAAAGAAGTTGAGGGGAACTGCAGGCAGGTCAGCCTCACCCTGCTGACAGTTTAGTCTATGAAATTAATCTTTGTGGAAGGCATATCCAGATATATGAAGAAGATGATGGGGGCAGTCATCACAGAAGTGCCAAGGATAAAATTGTGCTAAATCAGCACGCATGATGTCTGAATCTTTGCATAAAGGTAGAATACTTGAATTCCCATGGCATATTTGCCATTGAATTAGAAAGATATGGGCTGAATGGTCAGACTGAAAAAACTGATTGAGTTGTGAATAGAAGTCACAGATATAAATCTAACTGGTAGCCTGTTAAAAGTGTCCCTCAAAAGCGAACACACAATAAAAATCTTAGGATGTTGGCTGTGTTTGCCTGTAAAAGAGAAGGAGAAGAGAAGACTTCGTTGTTGTATTCAGTGGTCTAAGAGGATCTATAAAGGATAGACAGAGTCACAATAATGTCACAGTTGCATATGAAAAGAATGCAACAGAATTTTTGGCAATGTAAGTTATAAAAAAGTTAAAAATTGTAAGTACTAGAGCCTGCAAAAATGTCCATAAAGATTAAAGAATCTACATCATTGAAGACCTAAAAAATTCATTAAGACATAACCTGAGCTGCCTGATCTAGCTTTAGAGTTAAGCCTGCTTTCAGCATGTGTTGGAGTACCTTAGAAATCCCTTCCAGCCCAGAACATAAAACAAACGTAATCCTTTATCTCGTATCTGTTCTGGCCTGCCAAGGTCATTCTTGAAGGCTGAGATCCCAAAGTTCAACTACAATTAGCAATCTCTGTACAGCACCTGGTACTTGTGAGATTTGCCCATTCCTCCATGCATGTACCTAGTGAGCAAACAG
Organism: Erpornis zantholeuca; assembly: GCA_013400515.1. Taxonomy (NCBI): domain Eukaryota; kingdom Metazoa; phylum Chordata; class Aves; order Passeriformes; family Timaliidae; genus Erpornis; species Erpornis zantholeuca. The sequence goes on along the minus strand of VZTN01013596.1, from coordinate 12,604 downwards.
TTTATTCTTAAAGTCTCTGAATGCATGTGGGTATGTAAAGAAATGTTGAGAACTGCAGATTTGAACACATGTGTTGTATACAACTCCTGACCTTCTTGTGCCTAGCACTGTTAGGAAAATATAAATAAGTCTCTCTCTGTTGCATGGTGTGCGACAAGGAATAATCTCTTTTTAGTTTTTTATATCTTATACACTTGTTATCACTCGATACTGGAGAGCTGCAGCAATAAAACATGATCATCATGGTATGCACAGCAACTAGTTTTACAGAGAAGTTTATTTGTAGCTCAACTTGGACAGCAATTGCTGCATTTGGATACTCTTTGTTTTAATAATTTCTAATAATTCTTTTAATAATTTTAATGATACTATTTTATATATATAACATATGTATTCTATTATATAAATTATATTCTTATATAAATATTATATTTTATGATAATATGGTACATTTTTAGTTTTGCTATACCCATTCTATTTAATCTGAAAACCTAGTCCTGCTGGCTATCAACTGATGTACAGTCACACAGAGCAGTACAGAGCTGAACATTTCACATGGAGAACAAAGTGTGAGTGTAAGTACTAAGCAGTAACTTTTTTAATCTCTGTGGGAAGAAGTTTAGGGTGTGTGCATCTGAGAATCCCCTGCAGACTGGTGTGACATTGGTGTCGGCTATGATGTAGAGAGAGAGAAGCTCAGGAAAACCTTTTTGATGGGCTAAAGCTCCTTCTACAGAGAACATAATTAAAGATGCATACTGTTAATCTAAAATATGCCCAGCTCTTTTAGATGCTACAATATGTCAGAGTGTGAACAAGCATATTTTAAAGTGACAGGTTAAAAAAATAATATAATAGCCTTACACGTTCCAAGTTAAACTGTTGGATTCAACCACCTAAATTCTGTATCCTACATCATTACACTATTTTAAAACACAGTTTACTTTATTTTTCTTCCAGCATTTCCTCTTCAACTACTCTGCTCAAGCCATATGGTTCTATCAACAAGAGCAAAAAGAGTGGGTTCGATCCTCTCCCATTGCCGAGAATAAAGAATACCTTAGTTAAAACCAAATATAAATAACCTCCACTAGAGTAAAAGACAGTACAACATATTCAAAATGTCTCTGTTATTATTTAGAATTTATCAATAAGGGCCTTAAGTGGAGTCCAGGTCATTGATCCCTGCCGCTTTCATCAAAAAATAGAGACCTTGTAAAGAGAAACCGTGTAAGCTAGAAGATGTTCTTATGCTTATTAAAAGGTTTGAATTACTGCTCTTGAATTCAGGATGAACCCCATCCCCAGAGTAAAAGCAGCCCAAAAATGGTAGAAAGAGTGGGATTCTTCAGCTCTACAGTTTACACCATTTCCTTAATAAATACATATATTTATTTAAATATAGTATGTATTATATAAATATATATTAAGCCATTAAAAAGCATTGTAATGTGACACTCAGTTCAGATGCTAAAGAGAGGAAAAGGCCTTAATAAGTTGTTCTCTTCAAGCATCTTCTGGTTGATGTTAAGAACAATGTGCTGATGTTCTCTCACTGATGACAGGGAGAATTGACTCATGTTCCTCATGGTCTTGGAGGTAAGTCATACATGATTAGAGTGGAAAGAGTGGTTCCAGTCCTGCTCTAAATTATGGTGATGAAGCACAGGGCTGGGTGATGTGTTCCTGATTATTCCCCAATTACATGATTTACTACCCTTTTCCACAACTCTTTTCACAGTCTGGTTTTTTCATCTTTACCATCAGCTATTCCTATTTACTCTTTCCCCAGGGACCTCAGTTTTGCTGACTTTTTACACCTTCTTGTTATTCATGATTGGTTGGAATTGTTGCCCTGGAAAATTCCACCTTGCTCAGCAGTTCTGTAAGGTAATGCTTCTTTTTATACATAGTTTTTCATTTCTGCCATTTCTCATGCTGTTGTCATCTTAGTTTAGTAAGGCTTGGCCAGCTGCATTTGCTCTTTTACATCTACTCCTTTGCTATCGGTTACACCTGTATATTCTCTTGTTGTTCTCTTCTTAGTGCAGTTCAGGACATTTTTTTTCTGGATACTCCAAAACAAATAGAAGGCCATAAACCCTGCTTGTTTATCTGGCCTTTAATCTACCCTAGAAAAATACTTGTCTGTAGAAGAGAGCATCAGAACATAAAATGCTTTTGTCACCAAAAAATGCTACGTACTGGCTTTCGATTAGCTTCTACAAAAAGAATGAAACCAGGAATCTGCATGAGAATATTTTGCACTTGCCTCTGATCAACTCAGTGTCTTTCCCTGAAGGTCTGTAAGGACTTTATTGCCTATCTCAAACACCGTTAAGGCCACAGAAAGACTTTGCCATGAGATAAGGAGAGAATAGAGTGATAGGATGGTGCTAACTCCAGGCCTGGCAGAGGTGAGACCTGGTTAGCACATCCTGGGTAATGCACCCAGGCAAAAAATTCCCACTTTGGCAAACTGTGTAAAGAAGAAACTGCTCACTGGTGTGCCAATCACCGGACAAAGATCACCCCAAGTTATGGGGCAGGTGGCATCTGTGACTACTGAATGCCCCCCGAATATACCTCTGTGGACACCTACAACTTGGACTGTAAGTTAAGCCAGTGTGATGGGAATTTGAGAAAACTTCATCACAGTTCTCCAGAACAAATTGCTGTTCAGTCAGGGTCATGCTATTTTCCCTGTTTTCACCAGAGACGTAGGAAGAAGAAAAGCCCTGTTTCTAACCCTTATGATGGGAGGGGTGTTTGTGTTGCAAAGTAAGGAAAAGTGTATAAAACAATTACTCTAATAGACAATGTCTATTAATGATGAGAACACATCAGAATTGCCATCCCATAGTAATACCATTTTGTTTTCCATTTGTAGTCCTTCCAGTTTTTAAGAAAGGGGATGACATTGTGGGTTGTCTGATATACATTTAATGAGAGAGACTGCTGACAGAGCAGAAATGGCATGGTCTTTGAGCAAATGGAATAAAGCAATTAATATATGTTTTTACTTTAACTGAGAATTCTAGAGGTTACAAATAAGGTAATATTAAATGAATGAGAGAAATAAAGACAGGCCTTTCATGTACATCCTCTGATGGTCATCAGTGAAAAGGAGTAATAATAAACACAGACTTTTTTTTAGGCAGAACTTTCATTAACATCCAAGGCCCTCAGTAAATCAGACAGGGCTAAATTCATCTTTGTCCCCTAGTTCTTGGCAACATCTACTTCCAGATATTGGACAGAGCTTCAGATGGCCATACATGGATCTTTCCATTGGTCCTGGAAGAGACATAATGATTTATAACCATGGAAATCCACCATTGTGTGTTTGCAAAGGGTGTAAATCAGAGACAAGACGGATCCATTGATTTTTCCTCTCACTTCCTTGTCAATGCCTTCTGCTTTGTAGTGTCTAATGCTTTCTCATCACTTCTTACAGGTATCACCTGTACAGATTTTAGTCATTGCTGAGGTATAACTGCTTCCAAACAAGTACATATTCAAATAATTCATTTAACACTTTCTTTTTAATAAGAGAAATAATGAATAACAAATTGAATAATAGAGTAAAAAAATGTTAATATAGCTCACTGTGGAAAAATTTACTTATCATTTGATTTGTGTTTTAGACAGTGAAGCCATAATCTAAAAATGTGCAGATGAAATTCTATTATAATGACTCTGATACTGTTAATAATGATTACACATTTTAGAAGACCTTGAATGAACTCAGATTTTATTTCTAAACTGTATGAATGACCTGCCATTTTTACATACCAGATCATTAGTGGAGATTTATGCGGATAATATGGTGATTTATTGTGGTTCTCTAAGATCCCTAGCTGTAGTTTATGCCCTGATTTCAAGCATGAATGTTGTGATTTATTTGCTTGAACTAAATAATTTATCAGTAGAAACAAAAAGATTGACAAACTGGATGCTGTACTCTGTAAAAATTGATCTGGTAATGGTAGATCAGAAAAAAAGATTGTTAAAAATTCTTTCTGCAATAAAGTAATATTTACACTATGTTCAAAAAATAACATGGAAGATGTTACTCAATATACATGAAAATTAATTACGGTTATCAGCAAACTAATGCTGAACTTGTTTTCTGAATTGTTAATTTAATATTAGTAGTAAATCCATACAATGGTTGATCTGCACTTCACATTAGATTGATTAATTTCTTCAGTCAATTACAGAAACAGTTCTTAGGAGATTTCTGTGCCACTGTTTAACAACTCTTGAACTTCTTTCTGCATGAGACAGTCCATGAAATGCAGTGCAATCCTATGTTACATAAACAAAAATTCTATGAACATCAAATATTTACACTGTCTGGAAAAAGACTGGGGGATTGATTTGCTGATAAAAGGATTTTCTATGTGTCATTGTAATACTGCAAAACTTCCTCTAACTTCAAGAAGAAAATTTTGAATGTTTATGCCATTGTAGAAAAAGTCTTAGTACTGAATCTTTTACAGTAATATTTCTGGAATAATATTGCATTGCTTTATAATTTTGGATAAATCTCTAAGTACAGGAAGCATTCCATGAATTTTATTTCTTTTTGTTCAAATATTTTAATATTTGAATGTTCCTCCTGTAGATTGCCAAGTCTTTAACATAGTCTCACAAATAGTAAACTCAGTGAAGGCGCAGCATCACTTAGTGCTAATAGTCAGAGAAAATACTTATTACTTTAATCTGCTGAGTTCTTTGATGCCATGTTCAGAGATGCTGCAGTTTCTAGTTAAACAAACTTGGAGCAGGCACTTCCAGGCATCACACCCCTACCTTCCCTTACAGAATGACTGGGAGAGCCAGAGCATCCCCAGAAGTATTTATCACATTTCAGATATATAACAGCCCTGATCCTGGTCACGCTTAAATTCCTTTCTTAAGATTATGAACAAAACTTTGTACAATTCTGAGACATGAGTTTTCTCAACACCCATATTTTCATAGCTCTAGGAAAAGGAAAAAACCTTATTTCATTTAACAGTTTTGACAAAGATGTACAAATCTTTTCCATACACAGAGGAATGACTGCGGCTCTATGACTTACTATTGCTTATCTCCAAAATAAGCATCATTTTGACTAGGTCAAGTGTCACCATTCGATAAAATACCAATTTTTAAAACACTTGTATTGGGAAATCTATCCTACTTTTCTAACCTCCCAGAGCAGTCATTTCCTTGGTGTAATTTTCAACTCATCCTTACATTTTTAGATTTTTCTAGCACTGTTACTTTGCACTCAACCATTTCATAGCTGCTGAATGGAGTGATATTAAGGCATAGGTCATCCTGCATAGCTGTCAGTAAGGAGCATTTTAAGATAGTGTTGGATACATTTCTTTTCTCTTTCCAGTCACTTATTTAATGAACATACCTACTATAGAAAAATAATGTGCAAGGTGCAATGGGACATGTTATTATCTCTCACTGTTCTTAAAACCCCTATATGTTGTTTCATAGCACTGTAATTTTTTCATGCTTTGTAATCACTACCTTCTTCACACCCACTGTATGTTGGCTAATACGATGACTAAGAATCCATCTTAGATTTTCCTAGTAAAGTCTTAATTTATTTGTAATCTATGTCTGAATAATTAAATGAAAATAGTGCCTGGTCTGCTTTTTCAACCAATACTTGCATGTGGAAAATATCAGTAATACAAAAAGAAATGTTTAATTTCAGTATTTCATTTTCTGTTATGTTGTTGCTTGTAAAATTATTAACAGCACTCAAGTTGCTTCAAAAAATATTTTATTATTTTACCAGGAAGGTAAAAACCATACATCTATATACAATCAGTAATAGAAAAGTTCCTTGCACCCACATTTACCTGCTGAGCATGCAGAACTGTGTGCTTGACAAGTCCAGCTCCTGCCTCAGCACCCATGTATTTCTTCACTTTAATTAGATCTCTTGGCAAAGATGCAGACCAAAAGCTCATAACTCTCCTTTGACTGTTTTAGATGAAGCAGCCTTGCTGTGATACAGTGCACCCCTACATGCTCACATGCTTCCTAGCTCTCTTCACAGGACAGCAAGAATTAAATGAAAAAGTCACACGGGCACCTTACACAATAGGAATAATGGAAAGTTTGGCATTTTCACACTTATTTACAGAGTGATATTTCACTTCTATATCTTCTCAGTGCTCCAAGTATTTAACTAGGGATTTCTTGCAAAAACTTAATATGATCCTATGAAAAGTGAAAATCACACTAGAATGGCTCCAATAGCTGAATAGATTTTATCTAAAAGTAAAAAAAATGTGATCCAAATCATCTCTTCCTGAGGAATAAAGACTGAATTTCCCAAAGTATGGTTACACTGTTCCACCCTGCTCCAGCATGGGTCCGTCTCATGGGGTCATTCATTCAGGGAGAGACTCCTCCAGTGTGAGTCCCCTGTAAGCCACAGCTGCTACCCCAAGCCTGGTCCTGAGTGGTTCTTCATGGGTGACAGACAGACAACCAGTCTTAACCAGGGGCTACAGGGGAATCTCACCTTTTAAAATAAATAACCAAATATTACAGTCAGGTAGCTACTTAACTTCAAAGCAATTATTATTCACAAAAACCTGAACATTTCAATACCTGCAAAGTCAATATTCTATTTACAGAATATTGACAATTAAGTAGAAACCCTTTCACAATGAGGAATAATATTCAATAGATTAAATATGTTCAGTGTAAAATCTAAATAATACAATTTTTTTTAGGTTTGTAGTTGTTGTGAGAAGTCTCAACAGGATCATAAAGTTGCTACTCACACAATACCAAAATCTGCCAAAATCTGGACTGAATTAATTGAAGTTAGATGCTAGTTTTAGTGGAGATCCTTATTCTGCATTTATTTTC